>JAUZSU010015954.1:0-10949 GCA_034780255.1 Parotocinclus maculicauda
CAGCGCTAACACCACGCCTTTATAGGACGCGAAGCAGCTGTTCAGGATCTGGGCATAATTAAGTCAGTGGATATTAAGCCGTCCTACTGATGGCTCTGTAATGGCAACCGGCGAGGACGGCTGAACACACCGGGGGAGGTAGGAACCCTAACATTTATTTTCTCGATTCTTGAGTGTAATTCATGTTAAAGGTAATTTTATTGACTCATCTTAAAAGTGTTTCTCATATATGTCAGTATATAGAACCTACTTTGCGATTTTACATCATATTATAAGTATATCAGTGTTAGTTTGTTTGTATATTTGGTTTATTTAATTTTGCTATCAGCATCAGTGGTCACTAGTGAGACAAGATATATATGCACTCAAGTCAATGCCAAATTACCTTATCAATTAAACTAACATGCATGTCTTTGGACCTTGGGGGGAAAACTGGAGCAGCCAGAGTAAACCCACACAGACACTGGGAGGACATGCAGTGTCTACAGAGAAAGGACCCAGGCCACTCTACCCGGGGATTAAACCCAGGACCTTCTTGAGGCTGTGAGGCAGCTGTGCTATCTACAGAGCCAAAGCAAGCTGTTTGGTCAGCCCAAGCATGCTTGTTCACGTACTCAGTGTAGATGTTATGCAACCGTTCTCAGGTTTGTTTCTGGCAGATATTCTATAAACTCTGCTCACATTTACTGATGCTCTTTGGACACATGTTTATGCATATATTCTTCAGACAATAGCATAGTCAGGATACTAAACAATTGAATCTACTGTCTACAGGAAGATTTAATAACACAGAAATGTCTGCTACAATTCATTGTTACAACTATGGCAAGTTAACACTTTAAGGTTTAAATACACAGTGTGACTACACTTATTAAGAAAGCCTACAAGGTTTTTCTTTGGATGTAAAATAGGTGAAAAACTCGGGGCTTTTCACATTTGTTTTACAATGTAAAGTTGATCTAAGAGCTGGACTCAAAGGTTCTGAGACAGTTCTCTTTGCAGTGCTAAATATATGGGGAGACCAGAAGGGAAAATGACTATATGTTATAACTGTGAATAACTGTGAATAACTGTTATTTCTTTCTTACAAATGTATATGGCTTTTCTACTGAAAATAAGACATTTATTCAACATCCAAAGCGACTTACAATTGATGCCTTTATACAAGTAACTATGGGTGGAGGGTCTTGCTCAGGGACACAGTGGTGGCAAAAAGGGGATTTGCACCCTAGACTTTCTGGTCCATAGTCCAGTACTTTACCACCAGGCCACCACAGTCCCCTAGTGTCACATGACGGCAATTTGCCAGTATCATAACCACCACAGTCACAGAGCTTAGATGAAGCATATGAAGATGCCACAACAATGCCATGAACCAGATAAAGAAAACATGAATGATCTTTCTGTGCTTAGATATCCTAATCAAACACATGATTCATTGACCTGATCAAGGATGTTTTACATTTGTCAAAATGTAAAACATATTAATTTGGTAATGATATATTATATAAAAATATGTTTAATGTTTTCCCAAATTCCTGTGTTCATATTAATTTGTTAATGTTTTATTAGATAAAATATATATTTAATGTTTCTCCAAATTCCTGCATTTAGCAAATTTGTGGCATAATCTCAGGAAGGAAAAGTTTTAGTTTTTAAAAAATATTGTTAAGTATTAATACTATCAAAGAATGTTATTAGGTTACAGCCGACAATTTGGTGAAAACTCCTCAAACATTACACTAGGATATTGGAGATGCATTCAGACAAGGAATTTTTGTTCACATAGCTTGAAAAATCTAATATGGGATAGCCATTCTGATTGATTTCCTTATATGTTTAAGTATTTTTGATAAACTTGTGGACAGCTTTTTACAGAAAGAATAGTCAGTCTTGTTCTGCTAATGGTAATCAAAGAGTTGAGAAAAAGATGAAAAATGTTTCGCAGTTAGTTTTTGTTTAATGTGAGACCAAATATTCTCTAGTTCAAATCTGGACTCTGATCCAGCCAAAACATGAGACTGATCTATTTGTTTTTAGACTATTTCTTGGTGGTCTTTGCATTGTCTTGTTTAAAAGTAATGTGTGATTGTTCCTCTTGAAAATAACAAATTTTATAGTTGTGGGAAGCAAGCCTTTCTGCAATATTGTCCTATACTTCAAAGCTTTAACCGACTTTTCACAGTGACTTGTCATCAGACTACATACTGTAGATGTCTACATCCATGTCTGTAGATATCTGTCACTTCTGGTTCTGTTTATGAGGGTTTTTTTTTTATCAGGCATGGCAGATCACCAACTACAAATTTTTTTTAAGATTTTGAACACCCAGACATGGGCTCCCATTGTAGCAGTGAGCAGAGAGAAGCAAATGATGGCACATTTTGTCTTAGGGGTACATTTTTTTGGTTACTAATTTTCTGACCAACATTTTGTTTGTCTGTGTCGAAATCTATGTTGGTAAAAATAATATCTGTTTAAACAATTTATAATATGCAGGGAAATGTTAAGGAACGTCTAAGTCTAGCCACAAGGCATAAATATATATGACGTTAGAAACATAACTATAAACAATTAAATTGCTTTGATTTCATGCATTATGTTCTTAGGAAATGTCAGCAACACCTCGGTATTAATTTAGCACAGTATCAGTTAATACCTTAATTAGGAGTATGAGTACAGGGCATGGAACACAAAAGAGTCTCTACTTAACCAGTCTGTCTTCATTGGGATAATCTGTCAAGGGAAAGAATGAAATCATATTGTCCTGGCTTAGACAACACTGAGAATGCAATACCATAATTTCCCCCTGTTGCTATGACAAACTATAGCAGGGTTTTTACAGACAAGAAACAATTCCACGTTTCATTTAAAACACAATGGCAATGTGTGTTTAATAAAGGATGAATAACACAGTCAGACATGCCTGTTTGCTAATATGATCACAGTTTAAGACCCCGTACCATATTTAATTCCTGTACCTGGATATCCTTTGGAGTGAAGGTGAGATTAGTTCTGGGTAAACTTACATAAAATGTGTGTACATTACATGCAATTTAAATATGGAAAACTAATTAAATACTCAAATGGCACAGCAATCTAACATGCTAGACCTCCTTCAAGAAAACAGAATTTTAGAATTTTTTCAATAATGAAAGGAAAGGTCTAACATTTCGCATGGACATAAGCATGGTATAACACTTGAAATTTAGTTCTTAAGATTACCTTTGAGATGTTTCGCCCACACCTTGATTGTGTTAAAATAAATTAAAAATACAAGCAATGAGCAGAAAAGACCTGCCTGTAGAGATGAGAGACATATATGGATAATAGAACAAAACAAAATTTTGCTGCTCTAAGACTTCCCAAGAGTACAGTGACCAACATAATTCCACAATGTAACAATTTAAAAAGAAAATTTTGTTTCCAGTTGTTAAGTGTGTTTTCCTAATTGTTTGTGCCTTAAATGAATAGAAAAAAGTTATTAACCCTGTAAACATTGCTTCTGTGGTCAGCACAATGATATTTTGAAATGTATCTATTTTTAAGGATATTCGCGATATTTCAAGAGCAGATGAAGAGTTGAAGCCATGCTACCCTAACCAAAAAGACCTTAACGATCTGATCAGAGACTTTGGTCTCACCAAGTCCAACGCTGAGCTTCTGACATCAAGGTTCAATCAATGGAACTTGTTAGATGAAAGCATCCAAGTCACAGATCAGAGGAAGCGTCACCAAGTTTTTTCCAGCTTCTTCAGTCATCAAAATGGACTGTGCTTCTGCAACAATGTGGCCAGTTTATTCGAGGCTATATGCATCACCTGTAACCCGAAGGAGTGGCGCCTCTTCATAGACAGTTCATGCAAGAGCCTCAAAGCCGTGCTTCTTCACAATGGGAACAAGTAACCACCTCTTCCTGTATCTCACTCTGTGCACCTGAAAGAGCAATACATCAGTATCAAGATGTTGCTAGGTGACTTGAAGTATGATGAGTACGGCTGGGAAGTTATCGGAGATTTCAAAATGGTGTCATTCCTGATGGGCCTCCAAGGTGGTTTTACAAAGTATCCTTGCTTTATTTGCCTTTGGGACAGCCGGGGTACTGAAGCGCACTACCACAGGCGGGACTGGCCTCAGCGGACAGAGTTCTCTGTGGGGAAGAACAACGTAAAGTGGGAGCCACTGGTGGACCCACGCAAGGTGCTGATGCCACCACTACACATCAAGTTGGGGCTCATAAAACAATTTGTCAGGGCTCTAGATAAGGAGTCGAGAGCTTTCAATTACCTCCAAGATCTTTTCCCTAAGCTGTCTGAAGCAAAGATCAAAGCTGGTGTCTTCGTCGGACCACAAATCAAGAAGATCATAGAGTGCAGTGAATTTCCCAAGAAGCTGAATAGGAAGGAGAGAGCGGCTTGGAACAGTTTGGTCACAGTGGTTCATGGTTTCCTAGGTAATCATAAAGATGAAAACTATACACAACTGGTTGAGACTCTGATAAAGAACTATGCTACAATGGGCTGCAGGAGGTCACTCCAAATCCATATCCCTGATGCTCAGCTTAATAAGTTCAAAGAGAACATGGGAGCTTATTCAGAGGAGCAAGGAGAGCACATTCACCAGGACATTATGAACTTTGAGGCCCTAATTGTAGGTGATTTTACCTTTTACTTTGAAAACGAGCAGCATTCACTTCAAATTACATTTTAGAAACCATGAGAATCACTCAGAATGTGCTGGGACCGACCCACCGCTGTAATCATACTTTAGATCTAATATTAACGTTTGGTATCGATAGAGATAACGATGTTTTCCCTCAATTTGAGTTTATTTCTGATCACTATCTCTTAGATTATGAGCTCTAAGTATCAAATAAAATTGGCCTACTCCCTCGTTATCGCACCAAGTGCGTTGTGTATTTATTAATAACCTTCCAGATGCAACTTTAGACCAATTAGAATGTCTGTGCCACTCAACTCTAGATAAAGTGTCTCCCACAAGGGTCAAATTTATTATGGAAAAAGGGCTAGCACCTTGGTGTAATGACCACACCCGTACCTTAAAGCAAAAGAGCTCGGAGTTTAGAAGGCAGATCAGACGGAGGGATATCACGGCAGAGAAAAATAAGAATAATCCTAGATTTACTTTGTATACAGTCTCCAGATTAATTAAAAACATCACAAAGTGTGACAGGATGGCTACGTCTATCCTAAACATGGACGGATTATGCAGTAACACCTGGTTCATCTGTAAAAAAAAAAACATTTCATTTGATAAAAAGATGATATTTTTGATTAACTCTTCTTTGATGAAAGCATCAAGCAAAAAAACATCACAGAAACTGCTTCCTTTCGGTGCAATATCGCTAAACTTATAGAAATATCCTTTCTTTTATAGATGCTGAGAAACTGGTTTTATGCACTGGTTCGTTCTTATTCACACAGGCCTAAGGTTAGATTTAGACTGGGACTTATGGCTCGGGTTACTGGGGCCGGAGTCTGGGGTCATGTTCGGCCTGCCTGCCCTGTCATGCCCTGACCTTTGGGCGGGGGTGTCTGGTGGGCGGTTTGGCTCGGTTTGGGCTTTGTACATCCTTGCTCCTTGGATTTTGGGGGTTGGTTCATCTTGCCTTGAGGGTTGCCATGTCTCATGTGATCCCTCTTAGCTTTGTTACCTTCTGGTTCTCCTCTTTCTAGCTATTCGGCTATACCTATAGTTTCATGCCACAATAAGTGGTACTAGTGGTACATTTGTTCTGTTATGAGTGTATTTCTTAGCCAGCGTTGCCCTTGGATTTCTAAATTTTATAAAAACCCGTATAGACTTCGACATTGGTTAGTCTGGGCTAAGTTTGAGAGAGGGGTGTACTGTCACGCTGCCCTGGATTTGGCTCCCCTTATCATCCAGCACTTTCTGAATAGGTTAATCCTGACCTTGAATAAATATGTGTCTGCCCAGTGAGTTATTCAAACTGGTCCCAATTCCCGATTAAAGGTGTAAACTATTTTCTACTCCATCTGGGCTAAAAACCTTGCGAACCATGAAAGTGATAATGTACCCATTAAGGCAGTCCTCAAAGTTCTCCATAGCCCGAAAGCCGATGATGGAGTAGATAACGATGGCGGAATAGACAGACGTGAGGCCGTTTATTATGGAGATGATAACAGCATCCTGTTCACAGTTGTTGCTAAAAAAAACCAAAGCAAACCGAAGCGTGTATCATCAGATGATTGCTGACTGGGTTGTCACTGATTAGCCCTGCACATTTGTAAAGATTCACTCACTGTATCGGATTGTAGCTCGAGAAGGAGATCAGACCTCCAAAGGCCAGAGAGAATGAGAAGAACACCTGAGCTCCAGCATCCAGCCACGTGGATGGGTTTGCCAGCTCGTTAAGCTGTGTGGAATCAAAACGGACACGGAGTTTCACAAAAAGTACTGTAGGCAACTTGGTGGTAGTGCAATCAGGGGTGCCCCCAACCTGACAAAGATATACTTCATGGACAAAAGTTTATGGACACCCAAAACATCTAGAACATGGCTATTAGTATTGAGTTCCCACCTGTGAGGGTTCTCCACCAGATTTTGGAACATGACTGTGAGGTTGGGTTCTAGTACATTTTTAAAGTGTCTGATGGAGTTGAAAGTCGATGATCTGACTGGTTGGACCTATAAATGTGTGATACTGGGAATCACCAGAGTATAAGCAATAATAATACTGACCCCGTGTATGGAGCATCCAGAAATGTGAGTGTTACTAAACGAGCACGATAGCTCAGTCATTCGAAGGGGTGTCCACATACTTTTGGCCATACTGCGAAGGCTCACACGTGAAGGTGAGAAAAAAAAAGTAAAGGAACAATGGATTAAATTAAATTAGCAAAACAATGAAATAAAAGAATGAAAATGCGGAAGAAGGAGAAATAAGCGAATTAAAAGAAACGTAAAAGAAAACTACAAAAAAAAAGGAATCAAGTCAATGGAATAGACAAATGCAAAACAAAAGAGAAGAGGAAAGAAAAGTATAAAAGAGAAAAAAAAAGACCAACGAGAAGAAAGTTAACCTAAGAAAAGGAAACAAATATAAAGGAACAATAAACAGGTGTAAATAAATAAAGAACAAATCAAAACATTTAATGTTTGTCCAGTGTCCGGGGGCCATTTATTAAAACTTCTTTTATTTCAGTGATCCCCCGTCTCAAAGTCTGTGAACTCACACCAAGAGCTACACTACCCTAAAGTAGCCGCTGAAAGCCTTTTTATAGGGCAGCACTATAGGGGAAGCACTTTTACACCCTCTTGTGGTAAGATCCAGTATCTAATCAGAGCACATATATAATTATTTATTATTTAATAATGAGTTTGGCAGCAAAACAACATTTCTTTCATATTTAGTGGTGATTTTTTTTGGCAACGAATTTATGTTTTGTTCCGAATGTCTATGAAAAGCTGGATTTTCCGCATTAAGTGAGCAGAACTATAAGAGTGAGCACGCTATAATGTTATTGTCTGAGATAAAAGAGAACGTGCAAAGGAACTGAACTACTATGTGATGATAGTAATGCCAGGTCAAAGTCCATCGTCCTGGGGACGTTAAATGGCAGGAAGTCCTTATATGGACGGCTGAACACCGTGGCATACCGGATCACATGACCTCTGGGAGATAAGGCAAGTAGTTCTAAGAAAGATTGTGTAATGTTATAGAAATAAAACAGGAAAAAGTCAGAGGATGTACCAAACATCCCTCCTAAAAGACCCAGAATGCTCACGTCTGGAGTGAAGAGGTACTTGATCCCGTTGACGGACCCTTTTAGGGTTAGTCCTCGGATCAGGAAGATGGTCAGGACCACGTAGGGCAGAGTGGAGGTGATGTAGACGGCCTGGGGTGGAAAGCAGAAAGCATTTCATGTTTTTGAAAACGCTCGTTTCCAAAACACATTAGTTTTACGGTGTGAAATCTGCTGGAAGATAAAGAACATAAACCTATTAAACAGCCATAAAGCATGCTTTTGTACTTTGTCCTCAGCCACACCCTCAGAGCAACGGATTCGTACTCCAGCTCACGTCCGGCCGCCCTCGACACCCACCTTGCCCGTGGTTTCGATTCCGCGGATGCAGCAGACCCAGAGAAGCGCCCAGGCCACGATCAGACACAACACCATCCACCACTGCAACCCACCGGCGTCCCCGATGTTAGCCGAGATGTTCAGAGTCTCCCTGTACCAGAAATAATCCACAGAAGAGCTCTGACCGCATTCTGGAACTGGACCTGTAGGGGGCGGCAGACGGCGAGACTCTCGTGTCAGGGTTACTCATTGATGATGGAGAACCGATCCATAAAGTTCACTCCCAGAAACCACTCCCAGTACCTGTTTTGTTGTCGTTTAAGGGACACTGACTCCATGGCAGAGGGTCCTGGAACGAGTTGAAGAAGTACCACATGACCCACGCTATGATGGTGTTGTAGTACATTCCCACCAAAAACGACACCAGCATGGCTGCAATACCTGTGGGGAGAGGCTCTGTAAGTACCCGGTTTGGTGCCCCAGTCTGGATCCTATCCTAGGAACGCTGGGAATACGCTGGGGCCATAAGGAATTGGTCTGCAGTTGGTCAGGGGCACTGTGGTGCTGGTCCATGGGTCCCTACAGCGCCATGTTAACCTATTAGACCATCGGTGCCCAGATGCTCGTACCTACAGCATGTTTGGACACTCAAATGACTTTGCTACATGCAGCTTCACATCGAACCAGCAGGTGTCACTGTTGTACGATTCCATACGTGTTAATGGGTTCAGTTGGTTTAATACATGGATACAATTCTCCTTCCAGATCTCCTCCCAGATCTGGACCAGGGCATCTCTGAGATCATGGACAGTCCGAAGTGCAACCGGGCAGCATCCGATGGACCAACACATAATGTCCCAGAGATGTTCTACTGGATTTAGGTCAGGCGAGCTTGGTGTTGGGAACTACATGAACTACCTGCCACACGATGCCCTCATGATCCCCTGGACCATCACCGACCCACCACCAAACCGGTCATGCTGAATGATTTACAGGCATCATAACGTTCTCCACGGTGTCTCCAGACCTGGACATGTCTGTCACATGTGCACAGGTCAAACCTGCGGTCATCTGTAAAAAAGCACAGGGGGCCAGTGGTGGATCTCCCAATTATGGTGTTCTATAGCTAATGCCATTTGACCTTTATGTTACTGGGCAGTGAGGGGTCCCAACAGGACGTTGGGCCCCCAGGCCATCCTCATAACGTTGTTTCTGATTGTTTGGTCAGACCTATTAAAACCAGTGGCCTGCAGGAGGTCCCTCCTTGCACTACTGAGGGGTTAAGGACCTTCTACGGCCCCGTCCAGCTCTGCTAAAGTAAGTCCCTGTCTCCTGGTATTGATACTCACCCTAGCTACCTGCAAAAATAGTGATGAAAAAGAGACACACGAGGAAGTACATGGAAAATAAAATAGCAGAAAAATAAAAAAGAAAGGAGTTATAAAAGAAACAAAAAACAGAATATCGTACAACAGACAGGGAGACTAAAGAGAAAGAAAGAAATAAAAGGAGAAGGTGTATGTAAGGGATACTGTAACAAAATATACTGGTCTTGGGTACAGGTACAGGTACAGGTACAGGTACAGGTACAGGTCCTGTGTCCTTTAAAGGTATAGGTTTTGGATACAGGTACATGTTTTGGGTCCAGGTACAGGTACAGATTTTGGGTACAGGTACAGGTACAGGTACAGGTACAGGTTTTTGGTACAGGAACAGATTTTCGGTACAGGTACAGGTTTTCTGTACAGGTAAAGGTACAGGTTTTCGTTAGAGTTACAGGTACAGGTACAGGTACAGCTTTTAGTTTTAGGTTTTCGGTACAGTTACAGGTACCGTGTTTTTGGTACAGGAACAGATTTTGGGTACAGGTACAGGTTTTCTGTACAAATAAAAGTACAGGTTTTCGGTAGAGTTACAGGTACAGGTACAGCTTTTAGTTTTAGGTTTTCTGTACAGTTACAGGTACAGGTACAGGGTTTCGTTAGAGTTACAGGTACAGGTACAGGTACAGGTACAGGTTTTCTGTACAGGTACAGCTTTTAGTTTTAGGTTTTGGGTACAGTTACAGGTACCGTGTTTTCGGTACAGGAACAGATTTTTTGGTACAGGTTTACCTTTCAGGTTTTCGGGACGTTTATGGTACAGGTACTCACCCACTCCGGACAGGTAGGGGTTGATGGAGCCCCAGACGCCGACGCTGCCCTTCCTCAGCCTCTGTCCAATAGCAAACTCAAGGTGGAGCAGAGGAATCCCCTCCACAACCAACAGCAGCAGGAACGGGATCATAAACGCCCCTAAAACACACACACACACACACACACACACACCGTCCGCTTAATCAGCTGGGGATTGGTATGTTCTCCAGAGGATAAGGAAGTTCTTACGGAGGATATTTCCAAAGGAGAAAATAATAATAAAATACCAGACAGGAAGGGAATAAAAATATAAATAAAATACTAATAAAGCAGATAAAAAAAAAAGCGGTTACACTAAAAACGAGAAGGTTAAAATAAAAGAGGATGCCATGCCCCTTATGCTCTGTTATTAGCGTGTAGCTTATATAGCTTATATAGCTTATATAGTGAACTTGGACTGTGTTTGTGACTTTGATCTGTGCACATCTCTGGTTAGCCAGCTACTCCAGCTACTCCAGCATTTGGCTACAGAAAAGGAAAACAAATAGAAATAAAATAGGAATAGCTCTGGCTGGCAGCTCTGGCTGGGCCACTCCAGGACATTCACAGAGTGGTCCTGAAGCCACTCCTTTGAGATCTTGGCTGTGAGCTTCGGGTCGTTGTCCTGCTGAAAAATGAACCGTCGCCCCAGTCTGAGGTCAAGAGCGCTCTGGAGCAGGTTTTCATCCAGGATGTCTCTGTACATTGC
>JAUZSU010015965.1:0-10949 GCA_034780255.1 Parotocinclus maculicauda
GTGGCACAGATCTGGCCAAGGTCACAAAAAAAAATCTGCAGCACTCAAGGTTCCTAAGAGCACAGTGGTCTCCATAATCCTTAAACGGAAGAAGTTTGGGACTACCAGAACTCTTCCTAGATCTGGCCGTCCAGCCAAACTGAGCAATCGCGAAAGAATAGCTTTGGTGAGATAAAGAAGAACCCAAAGATCACTGTGGCTGAGCTCCAGAGATGCAGTAAGGGAAAGTCAACTATCACTGCAACCTTCCACCAGTTGGGGCTTTATGGCAGAGTGGATCGACAAAGATGAAAGCCTGCACAGAGTTTGCCAAAAAACACAAGAAAGATTCACAGACTATGAGAAATAAGATTCTCTGGTCTGATGAGACAAATATTGAACTTATTGGTGTTAATTCTAAGCGGTATGTGTGGAGAAAACCAGGCACTGCTCATCACCTGCTCTATACAATTCCAACAGTGAAACATGGTGGTGACAGCATCATGCTATGGGGTGTTTTTCAACTGCAGGGACAGGACGACTGGTTGCATTAATCTTTTCTTTTAATTGTAACCAAGTACAGACATATCCTGGAAGAAAACCTCTTCTAGAGTGCTCAGAACCTCAGACTGGGCCGAAGGTTCACGTTCCAACAAGACAGTGACCCTAAGCACACAGCTAAAATAACAGTGGAACAACTCTGTGACCATTCTTGACTGGCCCTTCCAGAGCCCTGACCTAAACCCAATTGCTGGCGGTATGTTTCGGCAGTCCTTGGTGACCATTCAGAACAGTCAAGTGGCACTCTCATACAGTTTAACATGCTTCTGCACCCCCCAAAAAACGTCACTTGCTACTTAATAATGACAATTAAGTTTGCATCTCATTTGTGTAATCAAACAACTTTCTTTGACATTTCATATGCTTTTCTGATCATATCTAGTTTAGTGGAATAAAATCAAGTTACTTCATACCACCCCCCCCCCCCCCACACACACACAGCGTCTGTGAGTCAGTGGTCACAAGAAGGTGACAGAGAATAATTCAGAGAGTTGCTGTACCTTGCAGAGGACTGACACTGCTCTGCTGAGGCAGATGAGCTCTGAGTGTTTCCAGCAGTTTTCTGAGGTTGTGTTCTGACTTTGCCATTACAGCGCTCATCGACTGAGCCTGAAGGCATGGAGTCCACAGAGATGTTACTTACTATGCTAGAACATGATGAAATCTCACTGTGGCTTGATTCCAACTGATCCAGTTTGCTTGTACTTATCAAGGTATAGCCTAGCACAAACAAATCCAAAGTAAAATCAGTGATTGTAAATTCTACTTTCAAAACATGAAAGTACATAACTTATTAAAATCACTGTAACATTACATTTAAAATATAAAAATAATATATGCTGTATGCTGTACTATCAATAGATAGATTGTCAACTAGACAATTGGACAAAGTCTTACATTTGAATACTTTATGCCATCCTCTTAAAACTGTACTTATTTAATACATAGGTGCAAGAGTTGTCTGTATTTACACTCAGAAGACAGGTCCAGGACAATGGAAGGATTTAATGGCTAATAATAGTGAATAGGAGCTTCCAAAAATGTTTTGTCTTTATTTAAAGGCATAGTCATCCTTTTGTGTTTATGTCTCTCATTTAATTATTTAATTTAATAAAGGCACTTCTCATCCTGTTTCCTTATGCTCTCGGGCTAACCCCTCTTCTCTGATACCCCCAAACCTGTATGTTAATCCATTCCTTTTCCTCAGAAAACTGAAGGTTCAAATTATATTAAGAAGCTCTCAGAACTTAAATTCATGTTGGCATGTCATGTATTGAATGTTTGTGGAGGATCAGCCACCTATGCCATAGCTCTGATGAGGAATGCTGATGCTGCCTGCTTTGCTGCCTTCCTCAAATCTGGTAGTGGCTTCATTGACAAGAGATGGAAGGTTTGGCTGAACACAGTTTTTGGATCTTGCCACACCCACTGAAGTGCAGAAAAAACAGTGTTAAGATGGTAAGTTTATGCAGAATTGAGCAATAACATCACTGTTTTCTGCCTTGACTCCTATTCTGTATTACAATTACCATACAAGCTTAATTTTGCATCTACAACCCCAATTCCAGTGAAGTTGGGACGTTGTATAGAACATAAATAAAAGCAAAGTACAATGATTTGGAAATCCTTTTCAACCTATATTTTATTAAATACACTGCAAAGACAACATCTATAATGTTTATGGATAAACTTGGATAAACTTTTTGCAAATATTCACACATTTTGAATTTGATGCCTGCAACATGTTCCAAAAAAGTTGGGCAGCAAAAGACTGAGAAATTTGAGGAATGTTCAAAAACAACAGTTCGGAACATTCCACAGGTAAACAGGTTAATTAGAAAAAGGTGGTTGTCCGGATTGGGTACAAAGGGCACATCCCCGAAAGACTCATTCACAAGCAAGGATGAGGTGTGGGACACTTTTTGAACAACTGCATGAGCAAATAGTCCATGAACAATGTTTCTTATTGTGCATTTGCAAAGAATTCAGGGATTTTATCATCTACAGTCCATATTATCATCAAAAGATTCAGAAAATCTACAGAAATCTCTACAAGTAAGCGGCAAGGTCAAAAACCAACATTGAATTAAAGTGAATGCAGGTGGCACTGCATTAAAAACCAAAATCATTCTGTAATGTTAGTGCCCATGGCACATCTGTAAAAGCACCATTAATGCTGAAAAGTACAGGTTTTGGAGAAACATGTGCTGCCATCCAAGCAACATCTTTATCAGGGACGCCCCTGCTTATTTCAGCAAGACAATGCCAAGCCACATTCTGCACGTGTTACAACAGCGTGGCTTTGCAGTAAAAGAGTGTGGGTACTAGACTGTCCTGGCTGCAGTCCAGACCTGTCTCTAATTGAAAATGTGTGGCACATTATGAAGTGAAAAATACGACAACAGAGACCCCGGACTGTTGAGCAATTAAAGTTGTACATCAAGCAAGAATGGGAAAACATTCCACCTACAAAACCTCAATAATTGGTCTCCTTAGTTCCCAAACACTTACTGAATGTTGTTAAAAGAAGAGGTGATGTAACACAGTGGTAACCATCCAAACATGTTGCAGACATCAAATTCAAAATTAGTGAATATTTGAAAAAAAAAACAAAAAACAAAAAAAAAAAAAACCCAATTAAGTTTATCAATTTAAACATTAAATATCTTGTATTTGTAGTGTATTTAATTGAATATAGGTTGAAAATTATTTGCAAATCATCCTATTCTGTTTTTATTTATGTTTTACACAATGCCCCAACTTCATTGTAATTGGATTGGTAATTTATTTTTTATTAACAGTTCAGCATCCACTAACTCAACCAATAAGATATCGCTGTCTGTTACGAAAATTATTTTCATCTTCCAACTAGTCTGTTTTTGTCTATTTTGTAAATGTCAAATTTTGTTTGATTGTGTTTGATACTTCAGTATAATTTTTAATAATGTTGTCAAGCAGTCTAAGCAATACATATCCATTTGGACAATGTAAGCAAAATAATGCAATTTTGTAATAATTCAAAAAAACTCACAAGGCACAGTTTTTAAAGTAATTACCTGTTAAACTTATTTAATCCAAAATACTAATTTAATAAGATATTTAATTATAAACAGCATATGCAAATATGAAATGGGCTAACAGTGCTATATGCTGTATAAGGTATGTAGAATGTAAGGAATAGTGAACAGAAAGCATTTTTGGACACAGCTCAGCTGTATAAGTACCTTAAATGGTCAAATAATGTAAATTTAATTATCAGCATTAAAAGTACATCACTATTGATAACACATTAGTCACCTTTGTGACCGGAGCCTTGTGACGAAATGGTGTGACTGGAGAGAACAGAATTCGATGTGGCTGTTTCACTCCTCTTTCCACTGCACTCGTCCACTAAAACAGATCCTTTCTTCATCATTTGTGGTGAGCTGGCATCTGCAGAGAGAAGACATCTAGATTTTGTATCTAGGTTTTAAATTTTTTAAATAATTTTGAATAGTGTATTTCATATGAAAAGTTGGTCTGAAAACTTCACATTTTCATTAAGTCGACTTTATAGTCCCTCTCCATATTTTTGATAATGGATGGATGAATAATGGATAATGGATGATAAAGGAATTTCTTTTCTGGTTAGATTCTTCTCATTTTGTCCAGTGTGAGATTATTAATTAACGTTAATCATTTCTTTGTTTAACAATTCTCCACATATTCCCTATTTGGGGACATATCTGAAAAGGACTTCTGATAAAGAATTTATTATTTTTGTTTGCTGATAAAAGTAAATGCTAAATGGACCTGGATGGTTCAGAGGACATGTCCTTTTCTTTCTAAAATGATCTGGCATAATGATTCATTTGACTACAATACACATTTCCACTTTGTAATGGACATGGACATGGTTACCATGCCTTCTTTTTTTGCACACTGATGTTGTAAGTGGCATTTAGGAATGTAACATATTTTTAGTTCTTGACAAAGGTTTGCCAGAGTAATCCAAAGTAATTTAGCTATTGATGAATAACAGTTCTAGATGCAGTTCTGTTTGAGGGAGCAGTTCAGTTTGTGCCCTTGTCTTTCAGGCACTGAAATTTCTCCAGATTTCTTGAGTCATTTACTTATGCAGTGTGGAGGGAGTAATATGCAAATCCCTTTCAATCTTTTAGACATGTAACTAATTTTCTCATTAACTTGTTGACAAACTGGAGAGCCTCTGCCCATGTTTGCTTCTCAAAGCCTTATGCGGACACTGATTTTATAGCAAAAACTGATTGCAATCTTCTGCTCACATTACCTGCTTGAAATCATATCATTGGATAGTGTTTTAATCTTAATTACTAGCCCTAATACCTTCATACCATCTGTGGTCAAAATCCATCTGGGCTCCGGTTTTAACTGGGGATCTTGGAGCTGTGAGGTGACCATCCTAACCACTGCACCGCCCTAGAACCAGCGTGTACATCATGCTACTTCTAACTTTCTTGTATATGGGACATTGAGGTGGCTCAGAGGGCAGCACCAAACCTATTGTCTATTGATTAAGAAATTTCCAACCTTTTAATGTACCCCTGTGCAATGTACGTTGCACTGGTTCTTACATGACAGGCAACCCTTTATCATGAATAAATTATGAAATTTGACTGCTTTCCACAATATAAATTTCCTTCAATCATACACACTTCTGATTGCTTCTATTTAGCCCACTGTAACCTAGTTTTCTTGTGGTTAGGTATTAGTGCTGGTTTTCATTTTGTTTTCTGTATGTAAAGCCTTGATGTCTTACATGCAGGACATATATTTTAGTTGTGAGTCCTTCCTTTTTTTTACTTGAAAACACAGTTAATATGGAATTCATTAGTTTTAGTGCCCCAAAGTTACAGCTTTTCCTGTCATTATGTCCCTGACATCATACATCCAGCGAAAAGACTCTATGAAGTGTATTAAAAATATTGTTTGATTGGATCACTCCTTATCTCTTTTCATTATAAAACAAGGCATGCATACAACTCAGGACATACCACACTAGTGAAAATAACATAGCCAGTCCAGCTGAATGTCTTAACTCACTGTGTCCAGCTGGTAGGTCTTTGACTACACTTTTTTTGCGCAGAGGATTGAGGCTGACTGGTGGAACTTGCAGGACCTGGGAGACACGGTTGTGTGATTTGGTGGAAGTCAAAGATGAGCGTAGGGACATCGGAGACATGTCTGATTTGGCTGACCTTCTTTCACTCAAGGTTTTTGATACTGTAAGAACAAAACACAAACCTGTTAAAGTGCTAAATCAAAGCTAGAACTTCGGAACACTAAGAAACCGGCAATCTATGTTATAGATATTGAGCAGAGTGCTAGAATGGACACAGTGAAAGTGCATGTTCTTTCCTAAGCAATTCCATAATCAATTTCTACACCACTCAGTGGCAGTCAGCTATAAAATAACTGTTTAGGAGTCTGACTCCCAGCAGCAGTCTACACTAGAAGACCGTTCTGTTTACTTTTGTCTATTCTCAAATTGAATGATTTCATTATTTTATTTTATCTAAATGAAATTGCTAAATACTTGGTAAACAGTTTATTAATAATACCTGCTCCTATTTATTCTTTATTATTCCTATAAATCTTTTAGATTAACTGACAGTCATTCGTGTGCGCAACACAGTAAGTTCAGATGAGCAGCTTGAGGTAATGTTCTCATCTACCATTGGAATAGGAAAAATGTGATCTGTGGCATGATTGTTAATGTAATATTTAAAAATTATCTGCTGGGACTTTCACACACAACAGTTTACACTAGAATTGTGTGAAAAGCCTTGTTGATGAGAGAGATTAAAAGGGAATGACCAGACTGGTTTAAGCTAAGAAGAAGATCGCATTCACTAAGATAACCAATCTCTTCTATTGAGGTCAGCAGAGAAGCATCTTAGAAACAGGTCAAACCTTGAGTCATATAGGTTACAACAGCAAAACTATAGGTTGGTTTCCAATTCTGTCAAATATGACTGGACAAATGCTAATGAATCTCAATTCCTGCTGGTGCAAACAAAAGTTACACAATTTGGTTCCATCAGCATAAATCTTTGGACTGAGCCTGATTTGTATCAACAGTCCAGATTGGTGGAGGTTGTGTAATGCTGTGGACAATGTTTTCTTGGCACACTTTGGATCTGTTAACACCAATCATGCCATATCCTCTCTCAGTATATTTGATGACCATGGGAATGATTTAGTAACTAAATCTGAATCGTTTAGAACATATTTAGGATATGGCTAAATAGCAGATCTGAATCATGACAGAGCACCAGAAAAATCTGCAAAAATTGCATGATGTCAGTAGCAATCATGCAATTATGGAGCAGAATCTCAAAGGAATGTTTCCAGTATCTTGCGGAATATATGTCACAAAGCTGAGGGAGGCTCTATTCAATTTCTAATTCTCAATTTCTAAGTGCTTATTAAGTGTTTGTTTAAGATAATATAGTTGGCATGCTTTTTAAATGTGGTGGCTAAGTGGTTAAAATCCAGGACTGTAAACTGTAAGGTGGAGTACCTCAGCCAAGCTGCCACTGTTGAGTCCTTGAGCAAGGCCCTTAACTCACAATTGCTTAAAATGCTTCAGTTGGGTAAAGCTAAAGCTTTCTGCCTAAAGCATGCATAAATGTCACCCACAAATAAGGGCTGGTGCCCTAAGTCTCACATGTATTATAGGCTGGTTCACACTGTAGAGACAATATCTGAAACTTCTCCTCATCCGTCTCCACCTGTAGCTGGGCTAGGTATTGCCTGACTTTACGTGCCATCTGTGCATCCTCATACAACTTCTTAGCATTAAGCAATGAGCTGCGCCGCACACGCTTCTTATGGCTGGACTGCACATCCAGCAGATTCGAGTTGGTGCTGCCTTGACTCAAGGACCTAAAGGAGAGCAGGTGAGAGTATTAAAGAAAACAGAACAAACATTTATTGAAGTAAATAAAAATAACATTAGTTAGTAGTTTAACAAAATGGTAAACTACAAGTCACACGTTTTTTAAGATTCCTATTAATAGGGATTTAGTTTTTTATTTTACTATTAATCACAAATATTTAAAGGTATTTCAAAAGAAAATATCCCCTTATGAAATATCCTCTATTTTTTAACTGTGTATTTAAAAATGTTCTTTATTCCTTTCGCTTTATTTATGTAAACTATGCTCAAAGTTTAAGTCATTTTGCTTTGTTGATAGGTCACCAGACAGAAGACTGGTATGCCTCAATTCACTCAGGAAGGCCTCTATAATACAGAATAATGAACAAATACAGAATAGGCCCCATGAAGGACGATGCTACTTAATAATCCTGATTATCCCACAACATGAAATTTGCAATCACAATTCACTGACAGCATAACAAATAAGGAAAAGAGATTACACATTCACAACTCAAGCTACTGCACAGTATTAGCTTCATTTCATTCTACTTATGCACACTTTGATATAAACATGCGAACAAGGTTTCACTCAAACACTATATAATGCTAAAATAAATTAACAAAATGATACATGCTAAAACTTAGTTACAGCATAATGCTATTAAACACAAAATAAAAATGAAAGAGCAGCTATGGCTGAATTAACAGTCAATTACCAGTGCGGAATTTGCATATACATGAGTAGGAATGTGACTGAATGATGATGATGGAAATCCATACATGCCATGCAGAGAGACCTAGATGGACTCACCCTAAACTCTTCCATCTCTTCTTTCTGAAAGCATTAGCCATGAACCACAGAAATGAGGGTACCAAGGCAGAAAGAAAAATCAGGACGAGGATGCATATGCATCTATTACTTCTGAAACTCCAGTTGCATTTATTAATAACCTTCTAGGCTTAACAATTAATAGTACTATGGAGCCCGACCATCCAATAACAATGTGTTTATCTATTCAGCAACCTTACAGATGCAGCACAGTTTGTTTAATTAGCTGTAAATCATGACTAGAACATCTTACCAAAATTACTGAACTGTACTGAACTGTCCTCGCTGATCAACTCATCTAAGACATCTATGACATGTTCATTAGATCCAATCCCTACATATTTACTCAAAGAATTCATTACGATTGGAGCATGAGGAAACAGACTGTTTAAGAACAACGTTTCTCATTGTACAAAGTGGTGAACCTTGCTGCACATGGCATCAGTGATTGTTAATGGACTCTGTGCTCTTAACCAATAACTAACTACATTTTCTCTTTTCTCTCCAAGCTCATGTTCTGGTACCAATTCCAGCCCCACACACTGATGTTTCTCCACTTCAGCATCACTATACTGGCTTTCATCAACAAAAAACAGACAAAATATTTGCCGATATGCATATTTGTTATGCTATTCTACTAAATATTTCAACTATCTGTTATTATTTCCTGAGTATTACTATTACTACAAACTTAATTATTTCAATTAACAACTAATTCACCCAAGAAAGATGAGTCCCTTTTGAGTCTTTGTCCTCCCAATGTTTCTTCCTTAAAAACTTTAGGGAGTTTTTCCTTTTGTAAAGCTGTTTTGAGACAATGCTCTATTGTGAAAAGCACTATTTAATTAAATCTGACTTGACTTGGTGCACAAACACACACACACACTCAGAAACACATCATTGCATATGCTGAAAAGCTGTTCTAGATGCCAGATGCCACCCACATGAACACAGCTTGCAATAAACATAAATACACCAAAACACTGCAATTTATTGATACCAGTCTATCAATGTTGTCAGTTGGGTCTGTGTAGTTTGTACAATGCCAAACTGACATCCTTCATGCAATGCCAGACCGACAATCACAGCAATCACATGCAATCATAACAGACTGATTTTTATTTATTTTTGACAGGACAATGGTGGATTGTCTGCTGTATGATATTCTGTACAATTGGAATATATTTTCATCATAGATTACTTTGGAGAAATAATGTGATTTTCAGACACACTGATGACAAGCAATCTAATCATCATTCCGACTGTGTGTGTGTGTGTGTGTGTTTGTGTGAGCGCATGCCACAAACCTCTGGCGAAACATAAGTGCAGGATCCATATTGGTGGAGGTCATGCGTCCAACATGTCGAATCTCCTTAGCAATCATTCGTAACTTCTCAAAATTCACCAGACCATCCACATTTGTATCATTACCTGAGCAATAAAAAGAGGTTTAGAACTCAGTAAGAAAATGTAAAAAGTCATAGAAAAATAAATTATAATATACCAATATCATTTAGCAGATTTAAGTAACATAAAATAACATATAAACATGGCCATGCCATGCTGCTGGTAAACATATTAAAAAAACAAACAAACAAACAAACAAATAAAACAAATGTAAAACAAAATAGCTGACCATCATCCAAAGCAAGGTAGGATCAAAACTGATCCAAATGTATGACATAATCCATGAATATAAAACACTTAAAGCTGCTACAAGTAATGCTTGTAGACAGAGCCTTCTGATAATGGTGGATTAACTCAGCAGTGCCAGACAGGATGGCCAAAAACTGGCAAGACCATTACTTATGTAAGTTTATAAGTTAGGCTTAGTTGCTAAAACAGAACATGCTAGTGTATCCTGCTAAACATCCCATGTCGTTTTTAGTCATTATCAGTGATTATCAGTATTATATTTATCAGTGTATCATCAAAAGAAAATATTTAGCATTTACACACCTTCGTGTAGGAATGTAAGATCTTTCTTGACTACAGGGAAGAGTGGAATAATTGGTGGCTGCAAGCTTTGGCTGCTCAGGGTGTTGCGGTACTTGGCCATGTTGCGAGAGGGGTCAAAAATGTCCTGCAGGTCTCTTAAGAGTTTTTCATACTTGCTGGGAAGCTTCTCCCATGTACCTCGTAGCCGGGTCACTGGGGCCAGGTTCAGCCCACTAAAGACAGATAACCATCAAACACATCCATACAAATATTTACACACACAAATATGCAGAATGTTTAATCAATTAACAATGAAAGAACAATTTAAAAACACTCTTTTCTCTGTGTATTTGAGGATTAAGGATTATGAAAACTGGACTATACTGATAATGTATCTCAGAGCAATTGTTTTTATGTTAATCTTTTTCCAGTAAGACTGAAATTCTTGCAAGCATAAAAACTAAAACAAACAAAGTAACAACTACACTGCCTCAAATGTGTTAGCTGTCATCCAATATTTTAAATATTACAATAAATTTGGTATTATGGCATTAAAAAGACATTGAAAGACATATACAAAATGTTTTGCATGGTACATGTAACAACTACAAACCGGATTCCAAAAAAGTTGGGACACTAAACAAATTGTGAATAAAAACTGAATGCAATAATGTGGAGATGCCAACATCTAATATTTTATTCAGAATAGAACACAAATCACAGATCAAAAGTTTAAACTGA
>JAUZSU010015976.1:0-10949 GCA_034780255.1 Parotocinclus maculicauda
CATGTTCGTTTAATCGGACCAGCTGGTTATTAGGACCAAAACGATCACGTCCCGATGTGGTCCCATTAACCAGAATTAACTGTATATACATACAGTATATATAGTGGAGAGCATCTCTGATTTTTTTAACCACTAGACTTGACAGACTAGCCAGGAATGCAAAGCAAGATCCTTACAACACTACCACAGGCCTGCGGGTTTGGCTGGTATTATAGAAATGATACTTGCATAAACACAATTTGAATGCAAGAGTCTTTCAAACGAAACTTTATCTACAATCTCATGGCAAATGTCTAATAAAAGCTTATTAAATGCAGAGGCATCCTGAATTCTCAAGGATGAACCTCTTTGGCTTAATAAAATCAAGGAATATTTGGAGAAACTAAGAAGCGCTACAAGAAAAAAAACATTTCCATCTGTTACACATTGAGGTGGTTCATTTTTGTTTTGTTGTGTGTGGCAGCCAATGGGAGTGGGCATAATTGTGGAAACATCCACAAATAATGAATCTATATGAGTAAATATCATCAAATTGTGGAACCCAATACCTCACAGACTTAAATATTATAGAAAACTGTAGGTGGGGGTCAAACACGCGTGCCAATGGGATGCCCTCCCCAGCTGGCAGGCACTACTGAGACTTGGACGGCTGCACCACCCAAGTTTGAATTTGATTTTTTCCAATGCTGAATGAACATAAATGTTTGCTGCTTTTTCTAGTGACCCAGTAAGAGCCTTCTTGTGTTTGGATGATCCACCTGGTCCATTTGACAGTCTCGAGGAGAGCAAGGTTAGCGTCTACTTTGATGCTTAAGGGTGACATATGAGCTTTGCAATGTGATGGTAAAACGGTTGTGGCTCCCACGTGTTGCAGGCGTACTGCGAGACCTTAGAAGAGACAAACCTCCGCCTGCAGAGGGAGCTGCTGGACAAGCAACGAGAGCTCGAGTCTCTGAGAAGAATCTTGGAATACAGAGAACTCCAAATCAGTGCGCTGGAGAAAACAAAGTATTGTGTGTTGTTTTGTTTTGCCTTGAAGTGCAGCACAAAATTAACCCTGGCGCGTGTCCTGACCCTTTTCCCTCCCAGAGAAATGATGCAGGATATTGGAATCAAGACTGTTGTTGATTTCTTGTGAAACCCATTACCTTGTGGTTTACAGCAATGTACAGTCATTACGACTTGTGATATTTCTCAGATGTTTCTGTCCATTGAAGGTGAATTGGTTTCAGCTGTCACGAGTTTAGTTTTGCTAGATCATTTTTAAAAGACTGCAATACATTTTGTTACAGGAAAATATTTTAAGGAGCTGACAACCAAATTATATCAGCCAACAGACATTGATGGACTGCATATTTAATTACAGTTTCCTTAATATAAATAAGAAGGCTTCTATTCTTGCCCTTATCTACAGCATCTTGGAAGATTTTTGAGCAGATGAGGGTTAAGGGCCTGCTGGAGGACCTAGCAGTAGAAATAGGGATTTGAACTCACATACATTTCAATAATTAATTAAATTAATTGGACCTGAATGTTAGACAGGCCCCTTAATACCAGTTTTTAAAAAATATTGTTTTAAATCACTTGTATTTATTGGCTTTTAACTAAGAGTTGTATTTCTTTTGGTTTATTGCTGGTCTTATTGCTTCTGTTTTGTTTTTGTATTTTTTAATTCTTTTGTTGTATGGGTTTTCCTGTTTTGATTGTCAAACACTTTGGTTAACTGCCGTTGTTTTTAAAAGTGCTCGATAAATATATTTGATTCAATTTAATCATCCACAGCAGCATCTGTGACAAGACTGAGGTCCATCCAGCGAACAGTGAGAAGAGGGTGAAGAATGATGTCCAGATGCATATGGGGATTAAAGCAGCAGTGCCAAACTACACGAGGAACCCAGAGAGAAGGTGAGCAACTATTGTGGTACCTGACAAAACGTCTCCTAATACAGGTACTCGGGCCATCGTAAAATAGGGAGGACATATATAAAAACGTTAAGACACACTTAAAGAACACCACAGCCACCACAACCTTAGTGCTGTTGTTTTGCTTATATTATTATATATGAAAAAACCCAACAACAACCAAACAAACAAACAAAACAAAATAACTATAGACAGACAGTCTGGCCCCAAGAAAATATCTATTATATAATTCCACCATTAGTATTTAGCCACCAACTGTGCACTTTGTGTTATGTCATGACCAGACCTGTCATAACCTTTACTGGTTACAAAATGGGATATGGACCCAGTTAATATGATGGTCACCAGCACAGGTTTGGCAATTCTGATGGCCACAAGCAAAACTGGTTTGGTTTGTATAATGGTCACAAGAATATTCACCAGCTAAACACTGGTCCAAGCTTTTATCAAACATAAACCAGACCAGATCCTTGCTGCTTTTGCAAAGATTATTTAAGTATATTAATAAAAACCCCACACCATGGCTCCATACAGGTGGCACGTATATTTAGGTACATTTTGTTCGACTTCTGAAAATAAACGCGAACGGTATTCCGTAAGATTTTGGAGATTCTACACGTCGGTGTCAGGACAAGGCACCTGAACCATTCAGAGAAACTCTAAAAAATCATATATGCCTTTAAAGCGCTCGGTTGTTTCATTTTTGTTAGTCAGATTTTAGGAAGCGTAAAGCGCATATCGGACGCATTCACGGCATTCCGGACACCTTTACTGGTTTTAAACGCACAGCTTATAATTACACGTTAATGATCATCCGTACACAACATTCTGGAAACTTCTCTTGTTATCGCTGCTTCTCACGGACACTGGTTCATTAATCGGATAACAAAAAAACAACGTTTTCCGTTTGTTTGGTTGCAAATAAGTTTAACGGCAACATGTTTATAAGGGGATTTAGCTGTTTTATCGATTAGGACACAATTAATACAACTTGTAGATAATTATTATTGTCCGTTTTACGCAGCCTGTGTACGTTTTGCCTGTTGAGGTAACAGTCGCTAATCATTTAGGAGACCGGAACTGATTAATTAACATATTTGTTAAAGTTTCTCAAAAGCTGTAAACGAAGTTCATATGCACAAATATCACACTTTTTTGATACAAAAGAAATCAATTTATAGCGCTATATATTTGACACTTAGACAACTGTTAAATACAGTAATTTTCTAGATCACTTATCCTAGCTCACCATATCCTAGCTAGGCGCAAGATCAAGAATTTAAACACAATATCTTAATTCAAATTACAATTTTAATCACTTGTCCCTTTAAACGGTGTATTGACTCGACTGTGAGTCACCCAGTGAGAATAAGGCTTAAACATAGAGATTTTGTTATAACTCAATTGCTCTCAGCTGCCTCCCAATCTGGTTTTATGCTAAACAGTTACAGGGCAGTTATTTGGAAAACACTGACACTAGAAACCAAAAGGTTTCCGGGCAATAAAATATGTAATTTTTCTCTTAGCTACATTAAAGCATTTGGTTTAATGCTACTTAATGTAAGATTCCTCTGCAACTACTTCATTTTGAGAGATATTGAAGCTGTTACAACTAATCCTTGCTACAACCATCCCTGGTCTCATCTGTACACCATCAACCACAGTGCAGATGCGATGGGACTGACGTTAAATTAAGAACATTTAGTCCCGATGCACAGAATCACACATCAAAGATCACAAACACCTACACTTAGGATAAGGAGGATAACTGCTATTTTGACAGGTATGGCCCTCTGAGAAAATCCCAGGCAAAGATAGTGCTGGTTACAGGCAGATATTTGGTATGGGATAACTTGAAATGACAGTTCATTTGGGGGGCATGTTGGTCTAAAAAAAGCATAAATGTTTCCTTATCAAACGGTTTAAATAGTGATATGTTTGTTTTATATCTATGGTCTGAAGTTCAAAGTGTTTAGTCTGATGCAACACAGTGGGTCGGAGTCCAAAATGGTGAAGGTTTATTGATTTGAACGAGACTGACTGATTGAGACTTTAGAGAATACGTATAAACGTATTTGCAGTTTATTTCACCATTTAAACGAATGCCCTTTGAAGCCGGGAAATCACATGATGTGCAAAATGTACTGTGAAAATATATGTGTGAACCATAATGTCTTATGCAATGCAAAAACCTCAGTTTGCAGATCCAGATGGCAAAGAAAAACCATGCAGCATGTTGGAAGGGTTCAGCCTCAGAAGACCGGGACCATGTGAGCTTTCATGCACAAACACATCCTGGGGGAAAAGTGTAAATCTTACATGGCCCAGTGTGGAAATTACATGGCATCTGTGGAAACTTTTCTGACCTATGTACATTTGCAGAGCGGAATTTGGTATACATGCTCCCGGCCACTCAAATGGAGGGTCTCCTCTGCCTGACCCTCCTAAACTGCTCACAAAAAGGAGGAGATATTTAATTATTTTTTACATTTTAGTTCTTTGGGCATCAGATCCTTTTGGTCCTGTCCTGACTGATATCCTGCAACCATCACCTCTTGGTCTCTGAGATCCAGTGCTCTGCAGCTAAGTCACTCTGTTCTTATCTCTCCGTTGGTGAGGTGAAGTTTCATTTGGTGGTGAGGTACGGGTCAATCTGACAACTGAGAGACCAAGAAGATCTGGTGTAAGATAGGCACCAGGAAAGACTGAAAGACTGAAAGACTGAATGTTGTGTGTACAGGTGGATTATTTTTATGCCTCTACAGAGTTTCCCAAGTTAGACCCATGGTTTGCAACCTAGTTGTGTACAAGGCTTTGTCTGCTTTGAGTTTGTCAATACAATTTCCACATGTTAAATACAATTAAAATATAAACTTACTGAAAAAACTATATATTAAACAAGCTCATGTTTGATTTTATTTGGGACGTTTAGTTGTCTTAAAGAGAAAAAGAGCCAAAATGAAAAGGGGGAAAAACTGAAGAGAACATGAAACATCATAATTTATGTAATAACTATAATTTATGGTAATGTTTGCCAATGCAGATTTCCAATGAATCACTTTATTCTTTTGGTCTGTATGTGTGTGTGGGCTGGGGAGGGGTCGAAAGCGTGTTTTAGATGGTCCCAAGGTAAAAGATTGAGAACCACTGCACTAGGGGATGAGGGCTGGGGGGTGCTGGGTCTATGGCCCTGTGACAGGTGTAGTGTCTAATCCACCTAAGAATGGTGGTCTGGGGTTCACCTAAAGCTTTGTTCTGGAATGTACCATGTATGATTGAGTATGAACCAAAGCGGAGTCATCTGCAGAGTGTCAAGCAACACGCTGTATTTAAAACGGTCAAATAAAAAAAGATAATAGAGGCATAGTAACAGTTCAGAATTCTTTTTTTCTCTGGAACTCATCTCTGAATCATAGTTTCTGTTGCAGATGACACTGGAATGTAATAACACTTACTCTTTAGATGTTTTATGCACATACCTGTGGAGAACAGCAACAGTATTGAATTGCAATTTATAGTCATTTTGTTGTTGTTGATTGATGAACACATAGGCCTTTAGAAATGCTTTTGTAGCCTTTTCCAGCGTCATGAATCTCTGTGATTCTCCTAGCTTTAAAACGTCTTTTGGTCGAGGTGTGGTTCACATAAACAGAGCACCTGACTTCTGGATAACTCGCATATGTCCTCCAGCCTACGCTGCGATTTATTAATCATCATATTCAATAAAAACATGAAAAGTCAGAATGTGAGCCGAACGTGTCTATTATTACCTGCTGAAGATCAGATCATATTTTTATGAGGAATTTAAGTAGTCCTGGAAGCTACGACGGGTTTGCTCACTTTTAGCACGGAACTGTTTGTTCTCGTTTTTAATCTCACGACAAAACGCTTCCCTACTCTTTATGCCTTTCGGTTCCTTCTTCGCGTATGCATACAATATACCAATGAGCCAGAACGTTCAAATCAGCTGGTCTGCAGGAATGATTTAATAGGTTTCACATGTCGAACCGATGCCCACATGAATGCAGAGCCAGGATTTCTCAGCAGAACATTACCCAGATAATCATACTCCAACTGGCAGCTTGCCTTCTTTACACAGTGCATCCTGGTGCCATCACTTCCCCAGATGAACGGTGCTCACCTAACTGTCAATGTGATGGAACAGTAAGCTAGACTTATCAGATCAGATCCTCTGCAATTATCCCCATTGCTTACATTGTCCAGCTCCTTAGATGCCCAATGTAGGTTCCTTTGACAGTGAGCAGATGTTAGCATGGTAAACAAACTGCATTAATGCTACATGCCACAAAACAACAGTGGTTGATTATAGGGATCATTAAATCCATATTTTTCTCCATATTTTCTTTCTTTCTCTATTTATTTTTCTACCCTTTCTTCTTGCCTTTTATTTCTTTTCCCCCCTCTTGTTCATACCCTTTGTTTCATTCTCTCAGTCTAAATATTTAGTCATTTTGTAGTTTTCTTTCTTTTTTTCTTTACCTTTTTTGTTTGTTCAGCCTTTTCTTAGCCTTTTAATAATGTTTAGCTCTTTCCTTTGTTGATAATTTATTAGTTTGCTCTCTCCCTCTGTCAATTTTCTTTCTTTCTATTGTGCTTGTTTTTCTTTTTTTCCCTCTTTATATAATGTTTTTGTTTGTTCGCTGCCCTGTGATGAATTGGCTCCCTGTCTAGGGTTGATTCCCACCTTGCTTTCTGTACTGTTGGCTAGGAAGGAGCACCCTACAGCCATGAATTATATTAAACAAATATGTTCATGAATGTACATGAATAAACAAATGGAAACCAATGTTTGGAAGCATTTTTCTTAGTTTATTTATCTATTTATTTTTTTTCCAAATGAATATTTATGTCACAACTAAAATGAAATGATAATAATAAACAAAGATGAGTTATATTCAGTTAAAAAAACTAGATATTACATGCTACAAAGCAACTTATTATTGATTATTGTAAACGACAATAGATCCTTATTTTTCTTCATGGTTAAAAAAAATGGCTACCATTCTTTTAGTCCTAATTTATGTAAAACAAATAAATAAGGTCTGTTAAATGCATGAACTTTTACTTTCTTAATTTGTATTAGTTAAACACAATAACTTTGTAAAGATAAATTAACCAAAGTGCATTAATGTTACATAACATAAAAACAATGCTTAATTATGTTACACTTATCATAAACATTTATTAGATCCTTATTTTTCCACCTTCATTCTTTAGCATTCTCTCTTCTGAACCTTTTTTTCTAGTATTTATTTGCTTCTTACTTTTCTTCTGACTCTTATTGGTCTGACTGTACATTCATATTCAATTTTCATTTATTTGTTGTTATTTTGCTCAAATTCTCCTTATTTCTCCATTCCCTGCTTTTTTCATTCTTTTTTTTCTAATATTTGTTCTGTATTAAAATGCTAAAACAGCAAGCGGTTGAATAACTGTGACAAGACTTATTGCTGTTTTTATTAAACGAAGGAAAATTGTAAGTGTTGACGAGTTGCCATGGTGAAGATTTATGTAAGAACAATGTTTCTTTATTGAAGCAGATTCCTCTGTCATTGCTTGTAATCATCAATTTTAATGCTTATACTTGTGTTTTAAGAGGAAAAGCGTTTAGGTGAAAAAAAAAGACGACGAGGACGAACTAACTCATCTTCATAGTTGATTGTTGTCATACTGAAGGCCCTGGACTACCAGTGTTTCCAAAGATTACATAGAAATGGACTGAACTGTGTATTAATGCAAAATATGGCGATGCCAGGCAAAGCGAGCAATGTCTACTGAACATCATTCAGTCCAAGATCGGTTTAACACTGGCATGGATTCAAATGTGATACTAAATGATAGAGTATATACCGCCTGTTGATGTTCATATCCGTATATCGCATGTCCTGCAGCTTCAGGTAGGTGGAGGTGTTGGAAAGTGAAGGTCTTTCTGTGTAAATCGCTCAAATTACAGGCGTCAAAAACATGTTTTGTAGGATTTCATTCATATATACTGCCCACAAAAATGTGGGGGTATTTGAAATGAAAATAAAATGTCCCCAAATGAAATATGCCCTATTTATTGTGTAGTTTCTGAGCATCACATTGGGAAAACTACAATTGTGAGGACCTTCCATTGAGCATGTATTATTGTGGCAGAACCGAATTGTATTGCTGTTTAACCAAAACATTTAGCTTTTGTTAAATTGCCTTAATAGTTTAGGTATCACTGTTGTTTTGAGGACATTCAGACCTTACAAAGATGGAAATAAACACTGACACTGGACTACTGCTACTCGCAAATCCTGGAATTTGCATCCACGGCTTATAAGCTGAGCGTGGTGCGATTAATCGTTGCATATTTATCCAGTCTATTTCCTACATCCAGAGTAAAACCTTGGGTGTCGGGGGAATCTGTAGTTCAATGTTGCCAGGATCCCTTAATGTAAACGTAACCACCAGAGAGACTTGACCAGTGATGACCAAAAATGGACCAGTGAATGCGAACTACCGGCTGCCCTAGTTCTTTGGATTCCTGACGCTCCAGAAAGTTGTGCTGCATAGAGTTTCTGGATGTCTGTATGTGTTTGCCTGGAGGTGTTTCTGACTCTTCCAAGAAGAAGAAAGTCCCATGAGGACATTTCACAGTTAAGCTGTAGATCTTCTCTTTTTCTTTTCTCTGTGCTGACTTTGCCAAACCCCCAAACCAAACAATGACTTTGTAGTTTTCAAAAATCAAACAAGACACACCATTTTAGCTGGGACTAGGACGAAGAGGCTTAGGCAAACACACAGCTCTGCTCACTATAGCATGGGTGAGGGAGCAAGAGAGGAACATAAGTTTTACAGGCCAGATACCCCACTGGCACACCAACCAATTATCCCATGCTCTTTCTGTTGCCACCCTTGCTGTACCACCTGGCTTAAGCACAAAGGCTTCCCAGCCCAGAGGCACCAAAAGCAAAGCAAAGCATCCTGTTTATCCTGCTTATCCTGGTCAGGGTCAGGATGGAGGGCTTGGAGCTTAATCTGGAATTTACTGGGCATAGGCAGAGGACTAGTTTATGTTTATGTTTATTAATAGGAAACTAATCGGCATCAGGTTGATTGCTTGCACACATTTTACCAAGGTCCTAAAAGACAAAATATTATACACTGTCATTTATTTGTAAGGATAATGATCCAATATTGCATATCAGTGAGTGGGAAAAGTATGTGAACCACTAGGATTGGATTAAATTAAAGTGAGTTGTTTTCAATCCATGGAATTACAATCAGACGTGATGTATAAAGAAAGGATCTGATCTTCACAACACGTTTGTGGCTGTGTATCATGGTACAAACAAAGGCGATTTGAGAAACTCTCATTAGAAAACGCTCGCCAGGGTTCACAAGGTTCAAAACCATCTCTAACGAGTTTAGACTGCACAAATCCTCAGGCCGACAGATTGTATGCAAATTTAAGAAACTCAAGACCATTATTACCCTCCAAAAGTGTGCTCGATCAACAAAGATCACTCCAAGAACAAGGCGTGTAATAACCAGCAAAGTCACAAAGGAACTCTGGGTAACTTCAAAGCAATTAAAGGCTTCTCTCATTGGCTAATGTTAACATTCATGAGTCATCCATCAGGAGAACACTAAAGAACGCTGGCTGTGCATGGCAGGGCTGCAAGGAAATGTCACTTAGTGCAGCAACGAGAAGGACATGAGTCCTGTCAATTTGTAATGTGGAGCCAGCAACACTTGGCTGGGTTTTTGGGCTTTTGAATCATCACGCTTGTGTTTCTAATAAGCATGAAAGTCTTTTAAAGGGTATATAATTTCTTTATTGATTTTATCGTGAGACCGATTTTTCATGCCCACCATGTAGTGAAAGAAAGGAAGTCTCTGTAACATAGCTCCTGGTTAGTGTATCTCACTGACAGTAAGAGAAACGTATTAAAGAAATGAGAGGCATGTGTTACGAATAAGATAAAGATAAAATACATTTTATTCTGAACCAAGATAATTATGTTTTCCCCAGCATATCTGTTCCATAAGCCATTCTCAGGGGGTCTCCTGTGTTATCGAAACGATAGTAGAATTTTCCTTTTTTCTGTTAACTTAAGCAATTCTGGACATATTTAAAGGAATAACATAGTTGTGATCTATAAAGGGTAGTTAAACCTAATGACCGAGATTTAGTACCGCATCCATAACGGTAGTAAAAAGAAATTCAAACAAATTAAACGTAAATGCATTTTTATGAGTAATGTCTGGTTTGTTATTATTATATTATATTATATTATATTATATTATATTATATTATATTATATTATAATTGCTATTGCTCTTCTGTTTTGGGCCTGTTTTGAGTAAAGCATAGAACAGGTTCTAATTACCTCTTAAATGTTGTGGCGACCATTCAGTCTGTTCTGGGGATGCGAGCATGCCTGACAGGAACGAAGGTGAAATATTGATAGGTGAAGGGTAGAGAGCGCTCAGGAGAGATACAACTCTACTATATTGCATGTTTAAGGATGAGCTGTAACTCAGGGGCGTGCAGGAAGCAGGGTAGCTGTGGGTGAGACTGGGTTCACTAGAGACTCTACTTAAGATGCACATCCTGCTTTGAAGGCTGTATAAAATGCATTCAGTGTACATGATTGCCAGCGGGGCAGTTATACGGGTCAAAAAAGGCCAAAAAAGCAGGCACTCAAGTCCCCAACCCCTAATAATGTATCTGTGTTTGTGCCGGCTAAGTGTAATTAACTTTTTGGATTATCTTTCAGGTCTACCAGCAGACACACAGGATAAATAAAATGAATAGTCTTAGATGAGGACACCTGGTGTGTCCTGTATTATCGCTGGACCATCCACATTTTGTCTCCATCAGCTCCAGTGCAATTGAAATCCCCCCAGTGCTGGGTGGTCCCCGTCTACATACTCCAATCATTTACATTTACATTACATTTACAGCATTTAGCAGACGCCCTTATCCAGAGCGACTTACAACTGATACAGTCTTACAATTCAAGCAATGG
>JAUZSU010015987.1:0-10948 GCA_034780255.1 Parotocinclus maculicauda
TTTAAAATGTTACATTTACTCAGATTAAACTTTTGATCTGTCATCTATGTTCTATTACAAATAAAATATTGACATTTTCCATCTTTGTACTTGTGACTATGGAAATGTCTAGTCAACACCAGACAACATAATGAGGTCATTAAATTGTGCAAACCTGTAAAAATAAATTTGACTTTGCTATTAGTCATAAAATACTGACTGCAGTGCAATAAGTGATTGTTAACATGTTATGTCTAATGTTTTATCACTATTGTGATAAAGATAGGCCTACATGTCATGACAACTGTTCACTGAAAACGCTAAACAGAAATTTGAAACATTAAACAACACACACAATGCTTACCACTATCATTTATGTATTTATCTATGGCTATGTGGTTCAAGCTAGTCAATCAAGACTAATGTGGATTTTGTTCAGAGGGCTCGTACTGCTGTATCTACTTAATTACCTTACTGATATTTTCAGATGTCTGTATCCAGTTCCTAAATACTGCTGCTTTCAGCTGAAGGTAAAATCTTTTTAAATGTGGTGATTATTTTTTAAAGAAATTGCTTCATTGCGCTTGGACAATTTGTAAGCACTCTATTAGTCATTCACCAATTGGAAGGGGTGGAGGAAAGATGCCTAATGAGTCCGACATGGCTTTCATCTCACTCCCATGTTGCAGTAGATATGACATATCTGTCTGCATTTACTCTCACTTCCAACATGCCCTTTATACTCCACTGGCTAAATTTATTTTCAAAGAGCTGAGATGAGAGTGACTACAAGAGCCACTCTTAAATCACCATGATGAAAAGAACCGACACTGCCCATGACAACTCTGGATTCTTTATCCTGAAAAGGAGATGGCTGTAAATGCTATGAAATAGGTAAATTGGATAAGCTTTTTTAAAACTGCAACACAACATAAGTAGTGGATTGCCATTTAGTGTTTTTATTAAATGCATCACCTGTCTAAATGTATTCTTATTAATGCATTAATAAGTATATGAATCACATCACATTTTTTACATATGTGACATATTTATATCAGGTAATAGCTGAATATGGTACATTTAAAAAATGTGCCTATACCAACTTTTGATTCCAAGTGATATGATGTGGCTGTAGTCTAGTGAACTGTACCGGGTCTGTTGTGTCCCTCAATAGTTTATTAAAGGTATCTGAGGAAATGTGAAAGACTTTTAGCATTCCTCAAAGTCCTGTCTACATTGTGTTCTTTGAAGTTTCACAGTTTTCATAGTGATGTGTAATGGATGAAATTGGTAAACATTAGGGACTGCAATTGGGACTGTGGTAGCCTAGGGGTTAAGGTACTGGACTCCGGACCAGAAGGTCCAGGGTTCAAATCCCGCCTCTACCAAGCTGCCACAGTTGGGTCCTTGAGCCACAATTGCTTAGATTGTAAGATTGTCTTAGTTGTAAGTCGCTCTGGATAAGGGCGTCTGCTAAATGCTGGAAATGTACATGTAAGCATTACACTTTGGTATAGTCCCATGTGTAGGACATACTACACTTACAATATAATAATAGAGATATAAATATATTTTTTCAAAATATATGCACCGACCTCTGTGGTACTGTGCCGTCTCAAATATATAACTAAATCTCAAGAGAATGGTTAACAGTTCCGGAAACCTTTACAACCCCAATTCCAATAAAGTTGGGTCTTTGTGTAAAACATAAATAAACACATAATACGATGATTTGCTACAGTGATAGCCTAGCGGTTAAGCTACTGGACTCTGGACCAGAAGGTCCAGGGTTCAAATTCCACTTCTGCCAAGCTGCCACAGTTGGGTCCTTGAGCAAGACCCTTAACCCACAACTGCTTGGATTGTAAGATTGTATCAGTTGTAAGTTGCTCTGGGTAAGAGTATCTGCTAAATACCGTAAATGTAAATGTAAATGTAAATTTGCAAATCCTTTTCAACCCATCTTCAATTGAATGCACTACGAAGACAAGATATTTGATTTCCAAACTGATTAACTTTATTGTTTTATATTCAATATTCATTCATTTTGCATTTCATCCCAGCAACACGTTCCAAAAGAGTTGGGACAGGGGAAACAAAAGACTGGGAAAGTAAGTAAATTAAGTAAGTAAGCAAACTGTTTGGAACATTCAACGTGTGAACAGGTTAATTGGAAAGAGGTGAGTGTCATGATAGGGTATAAAGGGAGCATCCCTGAAAGGCTCAATCATTCCCAAGCAAGGATGGACGAGATTCACCACTTTGTGAACAACTACATAAGCAAAAAGTCCAACAGTTTAAGAACAACGTTTCTCATCGTGCAATTGCAAGGAATTTAGGTATTGCATCATCGACAGTCCATAATATCATCAAAAGATTCAGATAATCTGGAGAATCTCTGCAAGTAAACATCAAGGCCGAAAACCAATATTGTATGCCTGTGACCTTCGATCCTTCAGGCAGCACTGCATCAAAACCGTCATCAGTTTGTAACAGATTTTATCACATGAACTCAGAAACACTTCAGAAAACCATTGTCAGTATACACAGTTCATCGCAAAAGCCTGCAAAGCAAAAGCCATAGATCAACAACACCCATAAACAGCCCAAAGAGGAAAAGGACTGGCTGGATTGTTATAAACGGTATGGGGGTATCAGAGGTGGGTTAGTGCCCATGGCATGGGTAACTTGCGCATCTGTGAAAGCACCACTATTGCGGAAAGGTACATACAGGTTTTGGAGCAACAAATGCTGCCATCCAAGCAACATCTTTTTTGGGGATGTCCCTCGTTTTATTTATTTAAAGGTATTTGCAAATCATAATATTCTGTTTTTAATTTATGTTTTACACAACATCCCAATTTCATTCCAAATTGGGGTTGTACCTTTATCGCTTCACAAGTGGGTTCATGCCACTTGCTAAAATCAAAGGTTTACAGAAGGTATATGTGTTAAGGTATATGTTTTCCTTTAAAAGGAATTTTAAAACAAGAGATAACACATAATCCATTTTCACTGGAGACAGCAACAGCCTGCTAATAGCAAATGAATTAATACGGAGGTCCCAGGTGCCAACTGTCAACTGTCTAATGAAAGAAATTATTAATTTATTTAAGACTATTATCCATTGTCTGCACTAATCATTGTTAATGCAACAGTAATGTCTGGTTTGGAAATGATGTCCTAGCATGATCTTCAGCCATTAAAGAAATCAATATAATCTTTTCTTTATCCTTAGTATATTCAAAGGCCTGGATCCACAAAGACTTGGCTTCTCCCAGTCAAAATAAGGGTTGTTATTCTGCTGATTATAAATAAGGCTCACAGTGGTATCCGCATACTGTATACAATATGAGGCAATAACAAAACCAAAGGAGCAAAACAACCCCGATAAGCACTTCCTTCAGCAGAGGGACTTTGAGTTAGAAATATGTGATGGAGAAAATAATAGACTTGAGCTGTATCCTCATCAGATTTAGGAATCTGCTGTTTATTAATTTGAGGATTTTATTGTATTCCTATCCATGGGGTTTGGAAAAATAAAACATAAAAACACAATCTGGGCAAATTATACTAAATGTAGATATTTTAAAATATTTTTTATACTGATATATAATATATAGTGATATATAATGTCAGTATAAACTGTCTAATTGTATAAGTTGTTTTGTTGTTTTAATAAAAAGGGTAATGTAAAATGACAAAACCATTTTCTTCATAAAAACTTGAGTGATCACATTACATTAGCCTGACTGCCTAAAGGTTTTGTAAAACAAAAAAAATCTCATTATCTTGTTGCCTTACCTTAACACACTACTGTTGTAACCGTATTTTATGTTTCACTCAGCAGCAATCCTCATGGACTCTTGAATCTTGCATGAACACTCAGGTTCTCACACAAGGCTTAAAATTGTCTGCATTTCTGTTTAGTCAAATAGTCACCATAAGGATCCCATTGCAATACCTACTGTGTGGCACGAAAACCTACACTACTCACAGCCTTAATGATTGTAATCTAGTTCAAAGTAAGAACCCAATATGAAAGTCTTTGACTCTGTGGGACCTAGTGATAGGTGTCTTGACACAGAGGGTTCTGTTTTTTTAGGTATTTAACCATTCTTTAGGCTTTAGCTCAGACAGAAAAACACATCGCTAAAGATAATGTGGTCCATCCTTTAAACAGAAAAAGTTGGGACAGTATGGAATAAGACATATAAACACATATTTACACTTACATTGACTTTTATTTAATTTCAGACAGTATGAACCTGAGATGTTCCGTGTTTTGGCTAGTCAACTTAATTGTGTTTGTTGTTAAACAAAGGTAGGCAGGTTAGTCAAGTACCCATACCCTCTTTGCATATGTTGCTTCAACATCTTAATGTACTTTCCTGCATTAATGCTGCCATCACAGAAGTGTGTATGACTTTTGCCAAGAGCACTGACACAACTACATACTATGACAGAACCTGGCTTTTGGAATTGCTGCTGATAACAATCTGGAGGGACCTTGTTTTCTTGGCTTTGGAGCACACAGTTTCCATTCTTTTAAGAAAATACTAAATTATCTGACTACATGTTTCTACTGTGTGATGGTCCATCATAGATGACTCAGAACCCAAATAAGTTGAAGCTGCTTCTGGACATGGCTTCTTTTTGTCAGGGTTCGCGTTGTGAGCCCTTTTTACGTTGCTCGCCGCGGTGTTATTTTACCCCGATCCCTTAGTGTTGTTTCCGTTTTTTCCCTATGTCAGTAATGCCACTTGTTTTGATTTATCGCGGCGTAACGGGCAGCCCCTTGGATCTTCGGCCATCACGGCCGTCTATAAATCCATGGCTCTGAAAGCCGCCCTTTATTTTTCCCCCCTTTTTGTATTTTGACTTTGTTTCTGTTCAGGCTGTTTTTAGTTTTTTTCTTTCTTTTCCTTTTAACGGGCTCGTTTGCGATACCCCGGCTCCCATAGGCGTTGTTGCTGGCCCTCCGGCACGAAGCCGTCATGGACCCTCTGACGCGGAGCCAATATGGCCGTTGAACCCTATTCACTCCAGCCCGTTCGCGAACCCCTGGGACCCTGTCACCCTGGACCTCAATGTCGCTGACCCTCAGAGCCCAGGCTGTTCGCGGACTCCTGGACAACTATGGAGTGGGCCCCTCAGCCCCACCACGGGACTCTGGGCTCAAAGCCCCTACCGGACTCGTGTGTGTGGACTCATTTTAAACTGTCGTTTAAATGCCTGATATGTGTGTTTTTGTTTAAATAAATGTTCTTTGGTTTTCCCGTATTGGTTGTCTGTCTGTGGATTCTGCATTATGGGCTCCAATCTTAAAACATGATAGGGATCCTGGGGATTGAGTGAGACCAGGAATGGTCTTGCGAGGTCTCCAGGATGCCCTATCGTAACACTTTTTTGCACAGTAAACTTTTTATGGCATTGGTTAATTCGATTCTGTATTCCATTCAATGGTGTGCCAAAGTTATCCCTTACCCATGTGGTTATATCAGCTATTTACATTCTGCCCTAACTTTTTCTGATTTGGGGTTGTACATGTCAAGCAAAACAGAAGATAACACTGAACAACCAGCTTTGTTTTTCAGTAGGTTTATAAACTTGTCTGCTGAATTAAAATTGCACTTTACTTACATTATTTATCTGCTTGTGGGTAGTGTGTTAGGTGGGCTTTAGGGTTTCAGGTAAATCTTGTAGTGTCATGCGCATAACATGGATTGGTTTGAGCAACCAGATTTAAATCAGATTTCAGTATGTTAAGGGTAGATTTGCACTTCTATACAGGCAATCTCTGTCATTCTGATTTGAAATGCATGAATCAGTCAGGTTTACATGGGGCCTGTGTATTCTTAAATGTTAACTTATGTTTCACAGCTATTTATAAAGTAAACAAGCTACTTGCACTTACTGTTTTAATAATCAATTATTAATTATTCATTAATTTAATAATTTATCATTTGGCTTTTTTAGGCCTCAGGAATCAACTGGTGTACGCGTGCCTTTTGAAAACAAAGTGCCTCATAATTAATATCAGGAACTATGGACTTAGAGCTTTCGAAAAAACATGCTGTCAACCTAAATATTTTAGGTAAAGTTCGACTAGTATTTAAAGGGTGTTTATACGTGACTAATATTACAAGTGTTTATATTAAGGGCTTCGGTTCATATTAGTAATTTTGAATTAGGAATTGCAGTTAACCTTTCTTTAATGCTCAATGTTGTTATTTCATTGACTGCTAACATTAAGTCACAGTAATGTACTAAATAATCAATAAAAGAGGTTTTTTTATTTCTTAAATAGGAAGACTGATCTGTACTGCATAAATACGACACATTTAAATTTTTAACATTGAACCCTACACTAGAGAGTGAAGATTGTGTTTCCTGATCATTTTGGGTGGATATTATGGATATTTGTGGATATATTTGGGATCATTAAAATCATTTGGATATCATGTTCTCTTTTGAAGATAAAAACCCTAATTTCCTATCATATTTTAACTCTTTTGCGTCAGTCCAAGCAAGCCTGTTTATGGACTCAGCGTAGGTGGTATGCAATACAATAATATAAAAAGCATATTCAACAGTAGGATTTACTACAGGTGGGTTTTATATAACAGATATGTTTCATCAATACTGTTGATAACAGGTTGCCAGTACTGAAACCACCAGAAACATGGATCCTAGATAAGGCAGATGAAGATGCCACAACATATGAACCAGATGTAGAAAATGACACTGATCCAGATGTTGAACCAGTTAAGCATTGTTACCCTCATCTGACTAAATACTCAGAATAAAAACTCGTTCAGGGACTTTACCAAAAGTTTGTAACCCCGGGAGACCCACATTTGCATAATTGCAACATTCCATGATGCCATTTTACCTATTTATGCATCAAAGTGGTATTTTTCAATTATTTAAAAAAATGTGGGTGGTGCCTTAACTACAGTAAAGGCATAGCACCTCCCAAAATAAAAAAAATGGCTGCCCTTATCCAAACCACATGATTCTGCTTTCAGAGTTTTCAAGTAAGAGTTTACAATGTAGTATTATTTCTACGCTTCTTAAGATGATCAGTAACAGAAAATGAAATATCATACATTAGCAAATTATTTTAAATTACATTATTGTTTTTTAAAAAAAATTTTTTTATTATTTACAATGTTTGCAAAAATTATATATACAAGCTCATATATTCAAACAATGTATGTTTCCTTTGTGAATAAGCCGCCACATTACATTAAAAGAACTGTAAAAAATAACTGATTCAAACATTATGGAATACATTTTTGTTGGTCCACAAATCAGACAAGTCATCAGTGACAAGGAGTTTAAAGATTGGGTCCAGATAAAGACACTTGAGGAAGTTGTTAAGAATTTCTCTAACTATTCCATTATTTATTCCACTATCTCCAAACTATTCCATTTTTTTTTCCAAAGATCAAATTAAAATAAGATTTTACTATATTGATTCAACAGCATACAATTTAAATTGGTTTAAGGTTAATTGGGTTTTGTATGGTGCTGATTTAGCTTAATTTACATGGTCTTGCTAGTAAAGCTGAGCTAGAAAAAGTCTAGTAAATTAAGCATGACAACTGATGATCTGTAGACTTTTAGAAAAGCAGTAAGGTAGATCTGACTGATGTATATTATCCAGCTTTTAAAATGTTTAAAACAGAAAATTTGTCAAGACTACAAATATCTGGATGAATGTCACATTAATACACAGAGCAATCTGCTAAAATATTAAGGCACAATGTTTAGGTTTCTCTTGAGGTGCTTTTAAATCCATCTCAATATACAACATATTGTATTATTGCAGCCAAGGAAAGCATGATATGACAAACTGAATTACATTCATAATATAATACAGTTCCATGCCAATTGAAACATTGGGATAGCAGTGTCTAAAACCAGCCCAGCAGTGATTGTAACCCTTTAAGTTCTCGTTGTGTGAAATTGTGATGCACGCTTTGTATTTCCAGGAACGGTGAGAAGACATGCCATCAGAGTCAAGAGTATTGATGATCTAGCAGGACAGCATGTACACAGAGTCTGAGTGAGAAGAATGACTCAGCTGCTAGAGGAGAAGGCCATTTTCTTGTTTGCACAGAATTTTTCATGGGTGAGTGTGCCATATGGCCATTAAATTCATAAGAAAGTCATGTTTTTTTCTTTCAAAGCTTCTTTAACAGTTCCTACATACAGAGTGAGGCACTTGTTTCAAAAACACATATATGACTCTCATACCATTCTAAATATATTCACATATTCACATAGTTTTAAAAATATAAACATGAAATTAGCCTAATTATCCTACTAAAACTGCAGTAAACAGGGATAAATGAATGAACCATAAGCATTCACACTATCCTATATTCTTAATACATATAGAACGCATTTATTTAATTTCTGTAAAATAGTCCACGCAGATGACTTTATATAATGTCATTTTGGGGTCGCTTCCCCTCACTTCACAGGCCAAACTAGCCCCAAACTTAATTTCAGCATTCCTAACTTGCTATATAAGGGACCATAGTCCTATATGATTCAAATGGTAAAGGTAATCAAATGGTAAAGGTATTCTTTATTACCCAAATTAAAATTTAACAATTAAGACATGTATTCACGACTAAATACAAATCTAAAGCTGTTCCCCTTGCACCCAGCACATCCGTAAAGTCTACCCATTATCGGTGGTTCTCATGTCAGCAGGCAGTCCTTGGATCAATTCTCGGATGAAATCAGTCAAAACCAAGGTTTGTTTTTCCCCTGCATATTCTGTCTGCATTCTGTTAATAATTTGCCATAATAGTAAGGATAATGTTAATTCTGAAATACAAATAGCGTGTGAAAAACATTAGCTGATTCATTAGAGAGTAACTCCTAAAGTATATTAATAGATATTATTGTTATTGTTATTCTGCAAGTCTGTGTTGGAGAACATGAAGTAATGGGGAAAATAAAATCTAATTTCGCAGGAATCATTGTATACCCGTGTGTGACAAAAATATTACAATGAAATGTAAATATGTACATTTTCTCATTAAATGAAACAGCAGTCAGAGCATGAATATTTTTTTTCCTTCATTTCTAGACAATTTCATATTACATAAGAACTTGTAGAACATGACTAATTACAATATAATTTAATATTTTCAATGTACCTTATGTGTCTGTCAGAGGGAGAAATCTAGTGTAAATGTAGTTTTGACAAATGGTGGTCTGAAGAGATTGGAATGTTTCTGCTTCGACTAACATTTTACGGGGTGCACAGTTGTACTCCTCTGGCTGACTTCCATGCTGAAGAGTATAGATGGCCCCCTTTTAATTCTGTGTGCCCCAGTACAACAAAGCTTGTTAAATACGACAGATTTACCTCTGAATTCAAAGCATTATGGCGACTGTGGTGGAAACTAGATACCTTCAAATCTTCATTATGCTAGGACAAATTGGTAGGTAAGATGTAAAAACAAAATTTTGTGATTGCCTACATGTCCCTAAATTGATGTCTAACTTGAGATACAACTGTATCGGTGCATAAGTCACCCACACTTTATCCCTATCCTTGGCGTTTCGGAAAGCTCATTAAAGTGCCTTTTTGTGTATCATGTACCATTTGTTGATATTAATGCCCAGTTAATGCCCATTTAATGCCCCAAGAAAATGCAAGTCCATGCTCAACTTCAAACTGTGTACTACTGCTGCTGACACTGCTCAAAATGTCTGCTGCTTGGAAACTTTGCCCTTTGTCTGCAATAACTAAGACTCAGTTTATACTTTTCCACCGATATTTTCATTAATCACATTTCCACGCCTCTGCACATTCATCTGAGTTTGTTTATTGATCGATATGGTAACAACAGCAGCTTCTACAGTGCATAAGAAGTTGACATTAATGTCAACACTATCATTTTCACCTCTTCGTTGCATACCTGACTGAGCTGATCAACCTGACTTACAGTATGTCCTAAGTTGGGTCCATTATTACAGAGTAAAATCTTTCATTATATACACTGTCTGAATTTAAACTTTCTGACAAACGTTCATTCATTCTGAATTGAAAGTCTTTAATAATTCACATCACTCTTATTATTAGGCAGCTCACACAAAACTGGATCATATCAAGCCAGCAGGTCTATTGCTAGGAAATTGCCATTGTTTATCTACTGTTTCACTGTGCCCTCTAAAAACTAATTTGCAAGAAACTAGTGTCAGGCTTATGTCTGGATTCTTCTTAGCACGTGTGATCAAAAATGAACCTGGCTTATGTACCCAGTTGTCATTCACTGTAAGACTGTTCCTCCATGTATCAAACATAAAGCATACTGCCAAAGGTGCAACAAAAAAGTTGTGTGCCTTTATTTTTGGTAGAAAGTCCTTTTCAGTGATTAATTCCTACTGTTCATATAAGGTGGTGGGTTGGACTTCCCATCTAAAAAAAAAACAAACACCAGGGCTCACGGTCCATTTTGCTGGGTAGCAAAGCCATTTACAAGAAATCTTACTTTACCTAAACCTTTATCTAATATGGGTATACCTAAACTTTGGGTAATTGTAACACTTTTCACAACAGGATCAGTTTAATCAACATATAAGTTATCTCTGTCTGTTGAATATTCATGTTTTAAAGATGTTCATTGTTTACCTTGTTTTCATCAAGAGGATTTATTAGATGGGTTTGGTAAATTACTTATAGGACAATTTTCAGCCTAGCTAACAGCAAGGTCATGCAGCACCAGTGCAATCTCACATTTCTCTGTGCTAGTAGTATCGGCTGTATCGGCCTCACTCTCCTCTCTGTGACATGAAGCAGCTAGCAGGTCTGAGAGCAATGTAATTTTCATTTTAAGTTGAACTATATTATTTGCAGCTCACTGCATTCACTAGTGACCGTTACATGACTGCACCATGAATAATTATTGGATGACATAAACTAATGTTTTTCTGACAC
>JAUZSU010015998.1:0-10948 GCA_034780255.1 Parotocinclus maculicauda
CACTAACGAGTCCCATTACACTGTTATACAAGCTGTAGACTAACTACTCTACATTGTACCAAAATGTCATATCTTCAGTGCTGTCCCATGAAAAGCTATAATAAAATAGTTTTAAAAAATGTGAGGGGTGTACTCACTTTTGTGAGGTACTGTATTTGGTGATTGTCAAACCTAGGGAGACTTAAAAAAAGAGTTGTTTACAGTGTTAAACGTCCCAGCTGGGGGGCATATATTCATGCCCAGAACAACCTGTATATATATATATATATAGCACCTTGCCATCTGTGACAGTATAATATATTTTAATATAATTTGCCAATTGCAAACCTATACGGTATATAAACTAATGTGCAAAAGTCTTAGGCCACCACTAGATGATAGATATGCCTAGATATAGGCATGTCTAAGTATATATACTAATTTACCATGTAATGACATATATAGGAAACTTTAGGCTACAGGGACAGTTAGCCTATTTAGTGTGACTTTACTGACACTCAAACAATTCCAGCATCAGGGCTTCACTAGGATACCAAATTGACCCTTCTACAATCCAAAGTTCAGAAATTGTCTTTTTAGAAACGTAGCAGCCAAGAAACCACTTGCTGAACAAAGTGAAAAAGCTATGGTAAGATGTGCAGACTGTGGTTCAAACCCCACCTCTGCTAAACTACCCCCAACTGTTCTAGATAAGGGTGTCTGGTAATTGAATAAATGCAAATATGCTAAAGTTCACATAGACTTTTGCTCAGTGCTGTACTTATCCTCTTGTATAGTTTTGCATCTGATCCTTTTTTGTTCTATTTCTATCCTGCTTTAGATCCTTTTTATCCTCTACACCCCAAACTGTAGTGAAACCATTCTTGCACTTCATGATATTGCACTTCATTCCTTGCAACTCAAGTAAAGAAAATACACTTTATCAAACAGAATAATGTTTTTTAGTGGTGCTAACATAATTACAATGACTTTTTTAAATAACGATGACCATTGTCCTGACGTATATAAATAGTTGAGTATGAATCAGCTATTTTGTAACGTTTACAATATGCCACTAAATAACTTGATAAACAAAAATACCTAAAAAAAAAAGAATTAACAAAAAAAGAGAGCATTCTTAGTGATTCCATACGCAAGATGCATATAGATATAAATGTAACGTTTCACATTCACATTTAAATGGCTATTGACAAAATGCCAATGCTTAGTGCAATTTAGAAGAGATGCAATTAAATTGTGCCAATGGATCTTGACATTCTCATGAAATCTGGCATCTAAGTAAATTTCACTACTCAACTTTAACCCACTATTGTTTAGGACCTGTCCTCTGTGGCACCTTGAATTGCCTGTAATCTAACAATACACTGTCATAATGACCAATGCAAACAACACATTTGATAACAAGAACATTTCTATCAGTCTAATCAATCAAAACCAGTTGACAAAAAACAGTACTACAGAAGGATAAAAATGCTATCAGCTTTCGTGCAGGTGTAAGTGGTCAATAGTAGCGAATATGAGCAAATAGAAGAGATTATTTATTCTGAACTAAACTGAGTTTTCCATAAATAGCTTCCTCTGGCTTTATTACACACATCAATAAAACGTTTAGGACATGCAAGATAAAATAATTGCAATTATATAGCATTTTGGTTAGAATTACTATTAGATTAATAACTATTAAAATTACTTAAGAGGACATTTTTGTCTGTATAATTGTGAATTATTAAAAAATAGATACAATAATATTTACTGGTTATCCTATGCGGTATTGTAAGTGTATGCAATTTAATACTTAATAGCAAAACAGTGTATTTGAAGACATCAAACTATTGAACTGAAAAGAGCTATTTTTCTTTTTTTTGAAGATGGACACCTTATATACAAACCGACAAAAAACATTGATAAATGATGGGAGAAAAATGGAAGAAGGTTAAGATTAGCCTGCATATACCACAACATCAAATTAAAATAGTAAAAAACAAACTGAGCATCAGAATGGGAAAGAAATGCGATATCAGAGGTTTATTCTGGTCTGAGTCTGAGAGAATGGTTTCAAAAGAGAAAATGTCTAGTTAATTTAGTCTGGAAATGCCTTGATGTAGTTAAGGAAAAAGTGACCAGAATGGTTTGAGGTGATAGAAAGCCAACAGTAACTAAAATAACCACTGGTTACAACTGAGGTAGGTTTAAACCCACATTGTTGCTGACCATGTAACAAAGCTCAGATCATCCCAAACTGGTTTTCATGACAATGAGCTCACTGTACCCAATGGCCTCCACAGTCACCAGATCATAATCCAGTGGAGAACCTTTTGCGCTGGAAGTGGTGATTCGGATAATGGATGTGCAGATGACAAATCTGCAGCAGCTGTGTCATGCAACCATGTCAATATGGAGCAAAATCTCTGAGAAATGTTTCGAGGAAAGAATTAGAGCAGTTCTGAAGGCAAAAGTGGGTCCCACTTGGTACTAGCAAGGTGTACCTAATATAGTGGCCAGTCAGTCAGTATATATGCCCAATAAAACCAGCCAAGTCAGATCACAGTGTGTTCATACTGTGTGCATCTGTGTGATCTGCTTCTGTGACATTAATTCACCAGACATTAATTAATCAGTAACGCCATATTTTCTTTTAGAACGCATTATTTGATGTAATAGGTAAAAATAATGAAACGGTTGCATTAAAATTATATAGGTGTTTAATTATAACTAATATGAATGTTCCTTTCTTATATACAAGTCAAAAGCCGTGACTAAAAAAGACCACTATAAGGCATTTAAATAAAAGATTTTGTTTTGTTTCATTTTCATTTGTTCATTCATATGAGGCAGCAGAAATGATTTATAGTTTCAGTAGTGATGTCACATAAAGCATGGTGTAAATCTCTTTGTGGAGATTAATTTTGTCACCAGTTTTTATGATCTGTCGTAAAATGTTCTGTCGTTCTCCACCTTTTTATTTGATTTACACATTTTAATGCAGAAACATCGAGCCTTGTTTTCAAAACGCCAGTAAAAGGAATCAGTAAATGAATGTTTCTAGATTTTTGTGTTGAGCGTTTAAGGTCAGTTTCATGCTAAATGAACTAAGATAGTCCCTGTTTATATTGGTAGGGCTGTGAGTGTAATATCCCGTAAGTCTTGTTTTACACCTACCACCACCCATGCGACTGGCTAACCATTAACACTTGGTAAAAGGCCAAGCCTTGGCCATTCATTATCCTTCACGTATGCCCAATAAATGGAACGTACTCTGAGTTAAGAGTTAATTGAAAGATCAGAAGGGTCAGACAATGCTTGAGTTGCACTTAATCACCTGATGTGACCATGTAGGTAGTTCTACCTTCCTGCTGCTGAACATTGTAAAGATTACAGAGGGCGGTTCGTCTCAGGCAGACCGTACGGCATGACAGAGGACATGTTACAAACATAGTTTAAGGCTTCATGTTTAAACTGGACTGCTGAGGTGGTTTCTTATCACTTTTCAAGGATACGAACGTTTGATTAAGTTTTTTTACGAGAGAAACAGGAAGACCATGGTTGCGCTAGGACTTGAGATTCTCGGAATAACTCTCTCGGTTGTCGGTTGGATTCTCAGTATAGTGTGTTGTGCCCTTCCTATGTGGAGGGTCACCGCATTCATCGGGACCAACATCATTACGGCACAGGTCTACTGGGAGGGCATTTGGATGAGCTGTGTGGTCTAAAGCACCGGACAGATGCAGTGCAAGATCTACGACTCCATGCTGGCTCTTCCTCAGGACCTGCAGGCAGCCCGTGCCCTGACAGTAGTGTCCATTATCCTGAGTGTAGTGGCACTGTTGCTGTCCGTTGTGGGTGCAAAGTGCACCAACTGCATCGAGGGTGAGGCTGCCAAAGCCCGTGTGATGATCGTTTCGGGGGTCGCTTTTGTAACTTCTGCGATCATTCAGCTCATTCCCGTCTGCTGGTCGGCTCATGCTATAGTGCGGGATTTCTACAATCCAGTGGTGCCCGAAGCCCAGAAGATGGAGATTGGTGCTGCTTTGTATATGGGCTGGGGTGCAGCAGCCATGTTGTTGGTTGGAGGATCCATTTTGTGCAGCAGCTGTCCACCTACCCAAAGACAAATGAAGTACAATCCAGCCAGTCGTATGGCTTATTCAGCCAACCGCTCAGCGATCTACAGCACCAACAGCAGGAGAGAATATGTATGATAGACTAGAGCGCTGTTCATTTCGGCCATGGAAAATGTAGCCGTGTGTGATCCCAGGTGAGATTGTTTTACCAGGAGTGTGTTGATTATGCAATCTGACATGCTAAAGACATGTGAAAGTGGATATTTATTTTTTATTTTTGACAGTTTTTACAGTATACTTCTTTCTTACATATTTCTTTCTGGTTGTGTTAAATTGAGTGATGTGCTTCATTATTGTGGGTAGTTTAATAGACGTAGAATTACTATACAATGCTCTGTGTTCTCTCAAGTTTTTTCACACTTTTTCAGCCATTTTGGACTTACAAATGATCAACTAAATGACTTTATGTTGATATCTTTGTGCCATTGTATCATTGCTACTATTATCCACTGTGAAATGAAAATACCTATAAAATAATATAATGTGTATTAATTATAATCAGTTTCTGTGTTTAATGTCCTGGTTTACAAGTTGGTTTATGAATAATCAAATGTATTACAATAAATGCATTTTCTGCACTATCTGCTATAGTAAGCTATTATTTGTACCCCTGTTCAAAAATGACATGTGGTCAGTGGTGCTGTACAGAGGTAGAATGTATTAGTGTTGTAGTACTCAAGTCCGGTCTCGTTCTCAAGGCAATAAACGAGTGGACTCGGACTCGTCTTGGTCTCAATCCCATTTGAACTCGGACTCATCTTAGTCTCAGTGTACAGTGGACTTGAAAACTGGTGTCCAATCCATCTGTCTGAGATAACATCCATTATAAATAAACGTTTTTTCGTTTTTTTCTAGTGTTATTGAATATTAACAGTCAATTCAAACAGAATATATTAGTGCACCCTATACATGTCTAAATAAAATCTACACTCAAATTGGCTAACAGTAAAAAACAAGCTACTGCTCTTCATGGTCAGTATCCAATCAATAAGACTGTTTAATTTTTTTTTTTTACTTTGAGGATATTGACATTGTGCATTTTAACCTGTTCACTTCACTTTACCATGTCTGAATAATCTGGATTTATTATTATTGTTTTTACATTCAATAATAAAAGTTAATAGAATGAATGTTGTTGTTTATTTTCAGGTTGACTTTATATCGTGGCATCTAAGTTTGAGAGGATGAAGGGAAACAGAATCATTACCATCATTTGCTTCCAACAGTTCCATAGAAACTAGTTTGACAAAGACTATAGTATAGTAATAATTAATAATAATTTAGACTTTTTTTTTACAAAATATATGATAAAATATAATATGTATTATGACATCATGCATAATAAATGATATTGAATGCAAGGTGAATTACAATCTATTCTTTATTATTTCATTCTTGACTACAACACTAGTATCTACATCACAATAAAATGCATAAACAAAGGTCAGTATAAAAATTTGTAAGCTGCTCTGGATCAGACTGTGTCCCAAATGTTGAATTGTAACTGTAACTATGGCGTTGTTTGGAGTTTTTAAGGCAGAGACACATCACCTGATGATTAAAAGAAGTTAAAAGAACTGTGGAATCTAGGTGATTAAAAAGTATTTACCATCAATAAATTGTCAACAGGTGCTGGTGAGGCCCTTACAATATATTCAAAGTAAAGCTCTGTCCTCTACATGGTTTAGAGAAGTAAACCTGAACTACTTGATCAAATTATGATGCGTAACAGTATCTCAAAAACCTATTGTACAGTAACCAGGGGATATCAGGTTGCCACGGTAACTTTATGACACACCATTGTATATTGGTTTAATGCTACTCTTCATGCCATGGTGAATTGGACCTGTTTAGCAGGCTTGTGGTTTTTAGCTATAGTGTGTTCATAATGATTATCAGGTGACTACCTAGAAGCACTCTGCACTCTGCCAGCCACTGAGGTTCTGCCCTTGAAATGTAACTCAAAAGCAGCAGAAAAACTCAATATGATACAAGTATTTCAATGGAGAATCAGTGAAGTAGACAAATAGCACTTTTTAACTCTAGGTAATAGAAATAAGCAAAATTATTCCCAAAAGTACCTCAAGTGACAAAATCTGTTGTCACACACAGGATCATAAAACATTCAGTGGTTAATTAACCGGACTATGGTACCCTAGTAGTTAAGGTACTGGACTCGAGACCAGATAGTCCTGGGTTCAAATCCCACATCTGCCAAGCTGCCACACTTGGGTCCTTAAGCCAGGCCTTTAACCCACCATTGCTTGGATTGTAAGACTGTATAAGTTGTAAGTCACTCTGGATAAAGGTATCTGCTAAATGCCATAACTATAATTATGGGATAATGACAGATTATTCTTGTTGTAAGATTTAGCACTGGAGACAGCAGAAATGTGCTCATGCATGTGGCGGTACACATGATAAACAAGACGCCTCAAATCCCTGCTTAACAGGCAGATAAAGGGCAAAAGGGCAAAAATTCCACTACACATCTGTGTTTTTTATATATCTGGATTAAATACAATCCCAAATTAGAAACTAGGGGTGGCATTAAAAAAAGCATAGTTTGTCTTACATATACTTTTAGATTTTTATATAAATGAAATGAATTTTAAGAGAAAAAACATTAAATTAATTGAGTTCATACCTGCTGCATTTAAAAAAAATTCTAAATAAATGTGTGAAACACTAAATTTATTTTTTATTCCACCATTTTCTGATTTGGAGCTGTATAAAAAGTTCTTAAGAGGCAATGATGCCCTTCTCAAGTGGTAGACAACTGCAATTGGAATCTTGTTGGTATTTTCCAAAAAATGTTGACATATAGTAGCCATCTGGTTTCTACAATCTGTGAATAACAAGACTAGAATAGTAACCAAATGTAGCACTTCAGAAACAGATCACCCTATCAAGTAATATTTTCATTTAAGTCTCTTTCATATCGCATACCTAACTAGCACATACTACTGAAATTTGTTTCATGGATCCAGAACAAATAGTCTAACTGAACTGAAAATCTATAACACTGATAAGCTTTTATCTCTAATGCGAACATGATTACACACTGTTGACGAAATAAAGGAAATCACAAACAATATAGTTCATATCAAGGAGCCCATAAAGATTCTGGCCACATTTATCCAACATAAAATTCACGATCATTGCTAGAATGCTGAAAGTAACTGATAAAAGAGACCACTGCAGAATTATCAGTTTCTCTGGTTTTGCTATGTGTAGGTTTTGTATGTGTTTGAGTGAAACTTTGTTTTATTACATAAATTACTGACATTTTCCAAATAAAAATATTAATTTGCAGAAATGACAAGAAAATGTATTCTTTTTAAATGACAACCGGTCAAAAATGGAGCTAGTGACATATCTAAATATGTTTAAAAACAATTTGGAGTGGTATCTTATGTTTTTCATCGTTTCAGATCTACTTCATAGATATGGATCTTCCCTTAATACTATAATGTTCAAGGTGTTAAAATGTTTCATTTTGGTGATGGAGCAGACTATTACCTCATCCTGGAATAGAACCATCTCTACCTTGGCGTGTGCAATCCAGCATATCTCATCCCAAGCCTGGGAAGGATTATATATATAAATTATTCTAATTTTTCTAAATTATTTTTTTATTTGCTGTGCCTTTAGAATAACTCAACACAAAGCCATCAAAAACGCTGGCAAGAAAAGAGAAGTGAAAATTGGCATATTGTGTCCAATTAGACATTTTCCTTCCCCAGTATCATGTGACTCGTTAGTGTTACACGGTCTCAGGTGCGAATGGGGAGCAGGTGTGTTAAATTTGGTGTTGTCGCTCTCATGCTGGTATATATATATAGTGTGTGTGTGTGTGTGTGTGAGTGAGTGAAATTCACTTTAAAATATGAGCTTAATGTTCTTTTGCAGTACTAATATTAATTGTCATGACAAACTAAACATCACAAGATTCACTGACTTTGTGACATGACTTGTACTGAGGTGACTAATTCAACAAAAAGCTAACATTAGTTTTAGTTACCCATTATCCGATAATGTTGGCTCATGTCTTCCTCCAGCGTCAACAGTACTTGTTTGAGTGAGCCATATTGTCTTTCCCTACCAAGCCTGACTGATGTAGGCAGGTGTTATTTTGTGTAGACACATCCTGTCTTTCTGTTCTGCATCATGATGTCATCGCAGTCAGGTTTCCTCCTCCCTCACCTGTTGCTTTTAGACTATAAAGGGGCCGGTTGCCACCACAGCATCACTACCCCATAAGGAGTGCAGATCCTGATCTAGGTTGAAAAACGTTGGACTGGCACCTGGCCTCTGGATTTACATTGTCAGGGCCAGAGCAACTACAAGACTTCAGCATGTCTATGGGAATGGAGATTGGGGGCATTGCCCTGGGCCTGCTTGGCTGGATCATCGCTATTGTTACCTGTGCTCTACCTATGTGGAAGGTGACGGCTTTCATCGGCGCTAACATTGTTACAGCACAAGTCATCTGGGAAGGCATCTGGATGAGCTGTGTGGTTCAGAGCACCGGACAGATGCAGTGTAAGGTTTACGACTCCATGCTGGCTCTTCCACAGGACCTGCAGGCAGCCCGGGCGATGACAATCATCTCCATCATTCTAGGCGTTCTGGCTTTGCTGGTTTCAATCATCGGTGCCAAGTGCACCAACTGCATCGAGGATGAGTCGTCCAAGGCCAAGGTGATGATCATTTCCGGCATCTTCTTCATAATCTCCGGCATCCTGGAGCTTATCCCTGTGTCTTGGACCACCAGCACCATTATCCAGGACTTCTACAACCCATTAGTGCCCACGACTCAGCGTAGGGAGATCGGAGCGTCAATGTACATCGGGTTTGCTGCTGCTGCCCTGCTCATTATTGGGGGGCCCTGCTGTGCTGCACCTGCCCGCCTCGCGAAAAGAGATACCAGCCCCCGAAAAAGGGCTACTCTGCTCCACGCTCCACTACTACTTATGGCAAGGACTATGTTTGAAAAGTTGTAAGGAATGAACATTTATCTTTAAACCTAACAGAAGTTAAAGATGCTTCTGAGAAGACTCCGAGATGAAGGCCTGTGTTATGCTTTTTATAGTCGCATTGTGCTGTGTGCATGCTGTAATGTGACATTCTTATTAAATGTTGATGTTTTGACTATTTTTACTGTTACATTTTTATATTAGTTGTACTCGTTTCTCTGCTATCAGTCACAGCGATTTAAGGAAATAAATAATAAAGACCAGACAGGGAGTAGTACTATATTGTGTAGCGAGCACAAAGGGTGCCCTTCTTTGTCCATGGATTTGTTTATGAAAATTAGAGCAAGCACAGAAACCAAAGGTGCCTGAGCTCTACTTTGCTCTCCTAACTCTGTGTATGGACGTTTGAGTGTGTGCTATTTTAAAGCTTGTTTTGTTATGTTTTGAACTTATTGTACAGATTTTAAAGCTAAAAAAGATTTAGTTTGCTACTTTTTATCTTAATTTTTAAGTTTTATCAAAAGGAATTTGACTGAATAGTGAATTAATAAGCCTTTTAAGATAAAGGGTGTACTGTTGTAAATCCCAGTGGTATTTACTCTGTCCACAAGAAGACCGACTTCTCAGTGGAACATTGAAGTTTATTGAACAAAGAGCTTTAAAAGGAAATACTGTTTACCAGAGGTGGGGGGCCTAAAACTAGTGCGTGCACACACACACACACACACGTGCACACACACACACGTATCTATCCTATACAGAAATTATCATCTGTTCTATTCACAAGAAATGCATATAGAATTTATTTAATGATAATGACTTTTTCTTTTCAGAACCTTAACTGGTGCAGTGACAAGTGCGATCGATTTGAATCTTTTCAGTTTAACAGTCAGGTGGAATAACAGCAGAAAAGCCGTGGCCATTATAGCCATATTAAGAAAAACATTTATTTAAAAATGTAACTTTTTGATGTAAACTTTGAGGATAAAAAATATGTTTTATGTATAGATGCAATCTTCTCAGTTTTTGAAAGGCCATAGATATAAAATGCGTTTATATGCATACTGTAGGTTCTAGGCAAAATTGTAACACTGGTTAAGGATTGTGTATTGTGTCGATTTTTTCTTAAAGGTTTTCTGTCTGTTAATGCATAAATTGATTTTTATCTGTCAGATGATATATAGATGAAATATAGACGTTTTAATAAAAAGCAATTACAACATCTCTGTGTTTCAGACATTTTTTAAGGGACTGGATTGATACACATTTAGTAATGTTAAAAAATTAAAATAAAAACTTGATGTATGTTTATTCATTTGTGCTTAATTGTGGGAAAGTAGTCTTATTTGAAACATACAATACAATTTATGTAATAAACTTTGACCATTGAATTTATAAGTACTAGTTTTACTACTGAATTTGTTTCCCTTTAAATATGAAAGTTAAAACATAACTTAATGGCAGAGTGACACATCAGTTTGTACCTTTGATCAGTGCCAAAAATATGTATGTATAAAACTTTAAAACAGGACTCATCTAACCAGGCAACTTTCATCCTTAGCTGTAAAGTCCGGTTGCAAAACTTGCTTGTCTACTGTAAGCACTTTTACCAGTGAACAGGGATTAGGGTGGTGAGCCTAATTTTGTCCTTGTGTCCCAGCAAGGGGGTCAAAAATCCCAATTTCTATAAACTACATTGCGAGTATTAATACCTTATTAATAGCAGCATCTGGCAGTTTTATCGGGATGCCAAGTTGACCCTTTTACAGTCTGAGGAAGCTTAATCAGGATTGGTCTTTGTAGAAGGGTAGCAACAAAGAAACTGCATTTTTGGAAGGGGAACAGGGT
>JAUZSU010016009.1:0-22582 GCA_034780255.1 Parotocinclus maculicauda
CGCACACACACACACACACACACACACACACACACACACACACACACACACACATCCTCACCTTTTAAAAACTGCACATCTACTGCTAATTTTAATCCAACTGGATAACATTAGTACTACTACTAATATTAGTTTATTTAATATTAATAAAATAGTGTTTACAGGCACACAACTGTACCTGTACACCACTGTATAGGGTCAATATGACAATAAAAACTACTTGACTTGACTTAAACAAAAGATTGTGATAATCTACCACTGTTAGGCCTTTGAACAAGGCCTATAACCTTTAAGACCCTGAAACAGACCCCTTGTGCGCTACTGACTGAGCAGTTCCTAAAGTCTTAGTGCTCATTTTTATAGGGGGCAATGTCTGTGGTAGTTCTGTGACAAGACCAGTGGTGCCCCAGCTTGAAAACAGCTCACTTCATTTGCAAGTCACTCTGCATAAGGGAACCTAATAAAAGATTTAAAGTGTTTTCACAATATGCATGGTTGCCTTGTACTGTGGAAGAGCATGAAAGCTCACAAAAATAAAACAATGGCATATTGATGACATGATAGTATGGGTTGTGCTCATACACTGTAGGCACAAAAGTCTTGAAATGTGTGCATGTAAAAGCCATTGGTAGTTGTTGTACTTTTTATCAGTCTCCACAGGACTTATCACAGGATGCTGGTAGTTTAACAGTAATGTGAACTATTCTCAAACAAGCAATGAGGTATTTAAACAGTCTGATAATTAGGTATGTAAACATGCAAGTTTCACTTTTTAGCCAAAAGTGAACACAATTGTGAACACAAAAAGATTTTAACAACCTTTACTTTTCCGAGAAGGCTTTCCACTAGAAAAATGACTGTGAGGTTGTGAACTGCCATTGGACAATACGCCCTGTCTCACTGATGGCATTTAATTTAATCTCGCAAGACTGATGCAGTTCTGATCAGATGTCTGTGCATGATTAACGTTAGATCACCATTAAAGTAAACCCTATTCTGTGTCTATTGGGGATTTCTCAGAGTCAACCGGTTTCCTACCACAATTCAACACTTGCCATCTGAAAAGTGTCTGTGTGTGTGTGTGTCTGAGAGAGAGGGTGGGAGAGTGGTGGGGAGTGTATTTGTTATACTTCACTTGCTTGTGTACAAAAACTGCGAATTTTCCAAATAGATAAAGGTTTTCTTTTTGATTAATAAGGTTATGGTGACTAAGCATACCTTTACAACAACTAGTTTTAAAGTTTCTGTTTTTTAAACTTTTAGTAGCTTCGGTAAATGACAGTATAGCAAGGTCAAGGTCAAGGACATGTTCACATCACTTGGTTCCTATATGATCGACAAAAATATTATGTTTACCAAGAGTGAATATCTGTTTTTTGGAAAATCATTTACACTTTTAGTTACTAAAAACTTCCTATAGGAGGATGAGTGCAGTTTGATTAACTGATGTTAGGATAATTTGAACTTCATCAATACATTTTTTTCACAGTTGTGTAAGAAATTAGTAAGTGGTGTGATTCCATTATAATGAAGCTACATTGATTAAATAACTGCTTAACATTTAGTAGATTTGAGGGGCGTCAAGTGTCTACAATTCATTTTGAGACCTGAAGACCTGGTGCTTTCTCTGTTTTTGTGCCATAGGTAAAGGCTGCACTTTGTCATCTTCCATTAGGAGAAGGCTGACACCTAAGAAAGATGTGGCTGCCTGACTTCTGCTGTCATTTATCTGTCTCCTCAGCTGGGGCCACCCATGGGGAATATCGATGGGTCCTAGACATCATTAGGAATGGCTGGAGTTTTTCAGTGAAAAACAAACATGTCACTAATCTTGACAAGAGCAGTGGTGTGAGAAAAGGTTAAGACCTTGGTCTGGAATCATACAGTACATACCCCCAAAAGGATCAAAAAGATGCTCTGACAAAAGTTGCTCTGGCAAGGGGAATTAATACCATTTCCTTTGCCAAAATAGCTTTTTACAAAGTGTAAAGTATTTCAAGTAAAATGTACTACCATATTCAAAGTTAAATGCAGAATTAAATACAGTCATTATTGGCTAAGAGACCCTCAACGTCTTCATATGCATGTCTCTACAGCAAACAGGAGATTACCCAGAGTAAGTTGTTTTGAGCTGTGCAGTTGAAGGATTTTGCTGAATTACCCAATAGTGGCAGCTTGTACAAGCTGAGGTTTGAACTCACAACTTCTGATTTGTACTATAGAGCCTTAGCCACTGAGCCATCACTGTCCTTTTTGGTACATTCTGTATTTGGATAGTGTGGCTACTTAAGCAGTCGGAGCAGTCAACATAAAACTCTTCATCTTTCATATTTTTCCCCTGACCAATGCTGTGCCATAATATGTACCACTCAGGAAATAAAGGCACTGTTGTGTGGACTGGAGCATATCAGCAGTTAGAGCATCCTCAGAGACTTGGCAACATTGTAAAATGATCTTGTAACAGGCAGTGGTGGGTTCATTAATGGCACTCTGCTGTCTTCAGTCATTTTTATTTGCCTCCTCACTTGCTGCATGTATATTTGTGTTTTCATCTGTTAGGTCGGTAATGATGATATTTTCTTTTTTCCCACTGCCTCCTTAGAAAGCTTAATGCACCACACAAAACTTGTGAAACTCTTTCACCCTCTGGGATTTATCCAATTAAAGGAGCATGGCAACAGCACAAGGCATGTTAGAAAGAAAGTCCTATTCTGATGTGGGCCTGGTTCCCAGCTTATTCATCACGGGAGGGGATCTGTGGCACTACATTTGACACAAGTTGCATTTAAGGTTGTTGCATTTGTAAGCATGCCTGGCTCCAGATTTGTAATATGGCCCCCGGTGGATAGTCACTCTGGTTTTGAATCACTTTGTTCCTCATGCCACTGATTCAGCATTTTTTTTGTACCTTGAACATGGCAGGTGGTGAAGAATATGGCCATAGACTCATTTTGTTGCTCATGGACCAAACCCAGACTTCCTTCAGATATATTCATTTGATAAATTATATATGAACATAAAAATCTAAGAAGAAAATATTTTTTCCTCATAAGATGTCTTTATATGATTAATATCTTACATCTGTTGGACCAAGTCCAGCTGTATTCTGAAGCTGTTGATGAATGCAGAGCCTGGCATAGGACATAGAAATAGTCATAGTTCAGCAACATTTATTTACAGTCTGTATGTACTGAGGGTACAAACTATTGTTCCCTCATTTTCTCCTTTCTTTTTTTGTATCGTCAACCAATTGTCCATATTATACATTTTTTGGATTCTACCACAGTCCTGTGTAAGCAGCAGTGTTTGTATATGACTCTTCTAGAGCTGAAGACTTGGGTTGCAGGGTGGGGGGCAAAAAAAACAAAAAACTGACCCAGTTTCTGATGCTCGGACAGCAGTCATTTTCCAGAACGAGGTGGTGTGTCACCTTTTGTTAGACATTTTCCAGCAAGATTGTTCAATGGTTGATACTGCAAAGGTCTGACAGATGTCCTTTAGCACTGTTTTCAATTGTTTTTTTTTCTTTCTTCCCCCTTGATGACTTTTGACATTTTCATATTTAATAAGCATCAAAACAAGGTTGCCTACACTGCTCCCTTTGTGCCCTGACATGGCAAAACAAAGGATTAGTGGCATCCCTCAAAACTCTAACAACACAGGGGAGAAATGTCACCTGCAGCTTGCAGATGAAAGGATAGTGACATAAGAAAGCATACTAATAAAGACAAGACTAAGCGAGGGAGAGAGAGTGAAAGGAAAGCGACATGCGGGCAGCCTTCTCTCCTACAATTCATCACTGTGTCACCAGCTGGGACACCCGCTGCGGTGACAAATCTGCCTGTCAGAACTACAGGGTCCGCCATGACAGGTTGGCATTTTAAGTATAAAGATTAACTTTGAAACTTACCAGCTTATTCTCTGTCCACTGTGGCCATGATTAATAATGAAAGTCTCTGACCTGATTTAGGAACTTGCTTTACCTACTTGTTGAATCAATCAGAGTACACTGAGGGCAAATGTAAATGCAAAGCAACAAATCTTAAACCAATGTTTAGGTATTCTGTACCAACTTCTTTTTTTTTTCAAATGCCAACTGTTGTAATGTTGACAAGACATTCTGATAAATGGGTGCCATTTATGTGTTGTAACACTTAATCTAACAACATGCATTTAACTGTTCATAATGAGTACTGGTCAAGCAACTTTCTTTTATTCTGTTATGTGGTTTAAGTGATTTTTTCAGCACATATTTAGCAAATGCATAAAATGTAACCACATGGCATCCCATACTAGTAGCATTAGGACACTGAGCACATTCTAATGACTTACCAAAATGTGTACTTTTAAAAACAACAATAAAAATATTACTAAACAGGACAATAAGCTGAAAGCCTTTTCTGTTTTAGTTACAACATCATCAAATATATAGCAAAAAGTAACATGCAAATTTCTACTGAAGTTGAACATAAAATACAAAAAAACATGAAATATGGAGTGACACAACAATGAAAAAATGATTTCTAAATGCTTTTTGAATCATAAATAACTGTAATGTTAGAGACAAGAGACAACTATAAAAATACTATTTTTCAGTGTTATAGTCAATTTTTTATTATTTAAAATCACCTTCACCTTGATCACCTTGACTGACCAGTCTGTCAGACGCATTGTGGACATTGCTGATCACACCACTGCTGCTGTGCTTTAGCCATTGTTTAACGCCACCTTGTTATATAGGCGGGCAGGCCATTACACCCTCGAATCGATGCCAATTTTGACTGAACGACCTAACACTCCCACAGAGACACAGGGAGGACATGCAGACTCCACACAGAAATGACCCAGTGCTGCTCCACCCTGGGAGTGAACCCGGGACATTTTTGCTGTGAGGCAGCGGTGCTATCCACCGAGCCACCATGCTGCCCTTATTTAAAATATGCACCTTAAATTTGCAGTTTTATCACTGTTCTGGACACTTTGCATAATAATAAAATGTTTTTTTATTGTTAATTACATGAATTATATATATACATAATCCTGGGGACAGAAATTCCACCCATTCAAGGGAATGCCTCAGTGACATAAAATCATCCAACACCTATAATTTCTTGCCAAAGAGTGGTGAGAATCAACTTCTATATAAGAAACTGTTTATAGAAAATATGTTAGTTTGTAGTCATGCTATGCATTAAATTAGATGTCTTCTTACACGCTCTAGATGTAATGTCTATGGGTGTTGAGCCGAGTTCTGGCGTTGCCAGTAATTCCCCATGATGTCACTAATAGATGACCTGTAATCTCCAAGGGTGAACTGTGACTGTCACTGGATCAATGCTAATCCTGTTAATGGAAGCTGCCAGCTCAGATCTGACCCCCCACAGACAACAACAAGGACCGGACATCTGTAGAGCCCTGCTCAGAACTAGCCTGGCTGAAGTGAAGCTGTCAGCAGCCAAACAGAGCTGCACGAAACTGACCTCCCTTGATGGCTGTGACACTCCTTGTAGAAGCTATCTCTGATATTGCTCCCCTCCCTTGTATTGGGAGGAGAGTTGGACAGGAACTATGGCTGGCATTTCTGCAATAATAATTGACATGCCGTTTTGGACACAGCTTTTGTTGCATTAAAAAAAGCATTTTGGCATATGACCAGGCAGGTGTAAGTTTTACAGCCAGATAAAGATTTTAAACCACTAGAATGCCCATCCATGCTTTTGATCACTGTCTTGCCAGATGCCTCATATCAAGATATCGTCAGGCTCATGTGAAGGTCAAAGGCTGAAAGGAGCAGCCTGAAGCTGCTACAAAAAAGCTTGGCAAAGTTAGAAGAGGTCTGTCAAGAAACGGGTGCTTAACAAATGACTGGTTACAGGCGGACAGAGTGGCCAGGGACCTCTGTGAGTGAGGTTACCTCTAATAAATCTTAAAAATCAATATGACAGCCGTGGGTAATCACTATCAATGATTTGAGCCTGAGCAGACTCTAGGGAGGATGCTAGAACCCGCCGAAGTTGAGAGCTTTGTTGGTGATAGCTGTTAGAGAGGAAGAAATACTACAGTGATGTGCAGCGGAGCACAAGCCAGGCCATCACTAATGCTAAAGAGCTTGGTGTCTAAAAATCCAAGTCGTGTTATTACTACTATTCATAGTCAGGTTGGTTTCATCTGCTTAATTTGCAGCCTTGAAAACTAGTGATTTGTTGCTGCGGACAGGGTTTTGTTGGCTTGTGTGCATATTCAAAACTAATGATGAATGTCTTCAATAAGCCTAATTTTTTTGTTTACAGTATGTACGCTCACCTGCCCCCTCATTAGGTACACCTGTTGATCTGCTTGTCATCCGACAACTAATCAGCCAATCATGTGGCAGAAACTTAGTGAATTTACATATGTATATATGGTCAAGACGACCTGCTGAATATTATACTGAGTATCGGAATTAAATGACAAATGTGATTTAAATGACTTTGAATCTGACATGGTTGGCGGTGCTAGACGGGCGGGTCTGAGTATTTAGGAAACTGATGATCTACTGAAATTTTCACATAAAGCCATATCTAGGGTTTACAAAAAAAGAGAAAATATCCAGTGGCAGTTCTATGATCGAACATGTCAGAGAAGAATGACCAGACTGGTTTTAGCTGATAGAAAGGCAATGGTAACTCAAATAACCAATTGTTGTTGGTATGCAAGTATACATTAGGATAATCTAGACCTAGACTAACTATCCTCTGGCTCCTATGTCACCAAAAAAATGTTATAGAAAATCAGATTAGCATCACAAACTCTAATACTAGGTCACTAGTATAGCCCAGCATTTTTAGCAAGGCTGTTTAAATCAGTTCTTTATATTCACCATTCAAATATTTATTAATGTGCAGCTTAAGACAAGAAAGAAAGGAACTAAATAAATGACTGTCAAATGATTACGATGCCATTTTTTCAACATTTAAAGGAATTTGTTCTTAGTTGAGAACTTCTCAGTGCTAGTGTAAACTAGCACTCAGCTGTAGATGTTATAGAGCCTCCAGTGGTTCCTGTGAAAGTTAATTTGCAACAGGGAAAAATTCATATCTTTGTATATGATATAAGATTAAAAACACTCCATTGCACCTCCATTACTTTGATTCTCTTTTCTATCAGCAGTTGTCAAAAGAGTTTGCTCATTCAAGTTTTCTGTTATTCAGATGTGAATTAAGCAGTGCATATGAGATAAGACATCAGACTTTAAAATGAATATATATTGATTGGATGGATATTACATGGCAAATACTTGTATATACCATGATTTTATGCCAATCTGCCATGAATCACTACAAAGCCTTAGAGACATTAATTCAGAGTTGTCAGGTCATATTTGCCAATTGTTTAACTGATTTATTTGTCATACATCAGTACAAGTTTGTCATATGTCATTACTCAACCCCTGGTTTAGAATATGTCTGGCAACAATGGCTGTATGTGATGACAACACTGTGGCAGATATTTAGCACGGCAAAAAAATTGAGCATAGTTTGTGGTGTCAATGATGTTCAAACCAAAATTGTTATTTTTTCTGACTGAAAATGCTGTACTGTCCTTGAGCTTGGGTTCTAAAATAATCTCATAATGGTCGATCAGTCATTAGGGTTGCCAGTTTCCCAGTTTTATGATGAGTTCCCCATGATTTTATCATGGTCTACTAAACTGCATGCACAACACAGAATAGGATGTAAAATTAGAAGACTACTATTTAATTACTATTTTGGTCATAGTACACTGCTCACCAAAATTAGGAGATATGTCAGTATGGGACATTTCATTTTGGGCTATCTCCTAATATTTTTGAGCAGTATATGTACATGATAGTGTATGCACATAAAAATGAAATGTAAAATATCTGTAATGTAGGAGGCAAAATTAATAATTCATTTTATTTCAAACAAAAATACTATCATAAATATTTATTTTGTTAGAACTTAAAAAGATCAACCTGTAATAATATTTTTAAAAAGGGTCAAAAATAAAATTGTAAAACACTTTACGATTTTATTGGTCTCAACAGTAAATTATTGCTTTTAATATTTAGCAAAATAAACCTTTGCATAATGCAAATATTCCCTATGATTAAAATGGTTAAATCTTCCTATTTGTTGATTTGCTTAAAAATTGTAATATAAAATTACATCACTATTTAACAACATCAGTATTACTGACTAATTAATATTTCAGCATATTGTGGGACTGTGGCTAATGGGAATGTGCTGAGTGGGTCTACATACATTAAGTACCTTTTTATGTCTACATAAATCTGTTTTTGTGAGTAGATTATTCACCCTATAAGACCCAATAAGAGTGGACTAACCTGCTTACATTGCAAACAATACACAGTTCCCAAGTGTCCTTCTTTTATAAATAATTTGAATTATAATATATATTTACATATTGTCAACTAAAAACATGTCACCTACAGAGTGGCAAAAAATGTATTCACCCCATTGTTAGGAGTGGGCAACAAATGTCAAGTGAATGACAAAATGAAATCCTAATTTGTATGTTTTATTTCATTTTTATTCATAAATATGGCACACATTTGCATTTGTTTAAGATGCGGTGCATTAGAGCTGCAGAACAGAACAAGGGGTAATTCATATTCATAAATGAGTTTTGCCTTTAGACATAGACAAACAATGCCATTTGCACGGGCTGCACTGAACACCTCAGTGACTCTAATTATGACTCACTCCTAGCCCCCCTTAAAATGTAAGTAAGATCTACTTTTTTGCACTTACCCTTGTAAAACAAGGTCCATAAACAAATGGCATGTCTACTTTGATGGAAAAGTTAGCCACCTTGAACAGTGCTGACATTATCTGACTTGGAAAACTGAAAACTGTAACTTAAACTGTAATGCATGCATGAATTGGGGCTTATTGTCCAACATCAGTGCCAGAAAAAAAAAACATTTTCTGGAAAACCTTCGTAGACGAGTGAAAGCTGTTGTACCAGCAATGAGAGGACAAACATGATACCAAACCTTTTACCAACAAAATTATTGGGTGTCCACAAAGTTTTGGCTATGTAGTATATTTGATATGGATCACAACCCTTAAAGATGTAAGAACTGTTAGAATCCAGATGTCTACCTGCTAGCTGAAGTTTGGTAAGCAGTCAGGAGAGAGGTAGCATTAAGCACTCTGATTGCCAGTGAAGCTTTTAAGTCTTCTGGGAGTGCAATCCAGTTTCCAAGTGCGAGAGGCTAAACAAGGAGAGTGCTGTCCTCCTGTAAGCAGCTGGTAAGCCGCACTTGGTGGGCTTGTGAACCCAAGCTACTACCTGCCACTCAAATCCAGCATGTCAAAACCCTTGACAGGCATGCAGTATAAAAATGGCTTATCTGAGTGCTGCTTTATGTCTGTTACAGGTGCAGGCAATTCTGGAAGCAAATGCTTGCTTGATGGCTTTTGAGAAGGAAGTATCTCTGTTGTTCAAGGTTTTAACCTGAGTGGCCATGAAATGGCTGTTTGTTCATTTCGTACTCCTTTGAGAGTTAGCTGACCATGTTAAAGACAACATTATTGTTGTACCACCTTCTGCATTATTCCTAGGCCCTTTTCATCTTTCTCTCATCTTCGGCTACCAAATTTCCAAATCTCCACTATAATACCAGAGTGATACAAGTTGTACCCCTAAGCGCCCATGTAAAATTCAGTGACCCTCTTGCCTAGATATCACAAGGGACTGTTTTGGTGGAGTTAGAAATACAGACATTAAAAAACACTTTTATTCTGAATTGTTTTTCTGTTGGGCAGCATGACTCAGCGATAGTTCATTATTGATTGTCTGTCAAAGTTTCTTTTTCTTTTCAAAGTACAATAACTTTTTCAATGTTTACTTCTTTATTTCCCACTCATTTTAAGTGGTTTCACATGCTTCGGATAAAATGTTATTTAACACTTCTTTTTCATTTGTATTTGCTTTCGTCTCTGACTTCTGAACTTTATTACATTTCATTTTCTACTGCAAAACTGTTTACAAATGGCTTTGAATTATTGTTCTCTATGTGTACACTACATATAAAGTTATCTAATAACACTGTGCACTGTAGATAGCACAAAGCACCGCACAAAAGCAAAGAATCTCATATAACCCCGAACAACCTGGGGAGGGTCATGCTGGATGGTATGGTGTCTTTAGCTTGAATCGATTGTTTGGGAGCAGAGGTACACAGTCGACAGGTTGTCAATCCATCACAATGTTCCGTAAATGTATTAAATCCCCAGATCTAAATCCAATCGAGAATCTCAGAGATGCGATGGATAAACAAGTCCAACTCAAAGTCTGTCAGCTTATAAAAATATCTTTGAGTGCGTAAAGTAATGTTTTGTAGTCAACAATCAAGAGGTACACTACCCATAAGTTGCATCTTTTTATAGGGCAGCGCAGGGAAAACACTATTACACCCTGTTATGGAAAGACCCAGAGTCCAAACAGACCACACACATATATATATATATATATATATATGTTTTCGCCATTACTAATTATTTAATTTAATCTAAAAGGGACAACATTCTCTTGTTTTAATTAAAGGGCAGCCTATTCAACAGGCTGTTTGTGCCAGACTAAAAGCATACCTTTACTGAGTCCATTACAAATATTTTAGTCTATTCAGGTATGAAAGGTGCCTAATAGTTTAGAAAGGTCATGCACATTACAATTAATTACAGCTACTATTCCAGCGTGAAAGAGGGTAAAACATCAAAATGCCATACAGGTTCAGATTTGCAGAGTGAATGTTTTGCTGGTGAAACATGAGAGCAAGAACAGGTTGTGGGAACATATTTTAGAATTACTGCTGTGGAAATACTGCTATGAATCTCCTCTAAACAGTGTACATCTACAGTAGCTAGGTGGCTGGCATTCCAGACACAACACAAAACTAGTACCGCTCCAATGTTGTATTATAATTTCACATCTGCAACTACTGTGACAACGAGCAAGGAAGTTTGCTAAAGATGAAAGTTTGTGCACCATTGTGTACAAAGATAAAATATATGTTGATACTTGAACAAATCTACCTGCTGGTTATGGTAGGCCAACTGTGGTAGTAAAGAAAGTAAGCACATTTTATCTTACTTTGTAGTTTAAATTAATCAAAGGTATGTAGTTAAAACCTATATGAAGTCTGTGTACAAAACATAATTGGCCAAAAGTATCTAATCTGACCTTTAATGTGTGTAAACAGAACTGCAGAGCAGGTGGACAAAATCCAATAGGCCTAATTTTTAACTGAGATGATCAATTTTTATTGGTCTGGTAAATATGTAATTTGTAAAGTGTCCAAATGATTCCTGTAACATAAATACACGAATATAAGATTCCAATCAAATCCTAGGTGCGAATTAAAGGTAAAGCCAATAACTTTGCAGTAGATTTTAAAAATATGTACAGTATAAGCAGAGTCTGGTGACATTGTATTTTATTAGAGTTGGTGGGATTTTTTGTTTACCCATTAAATACACTCTAACAAATTAAAGGAACACACTGGCCCAGTCAATTTGATAAATTCCATCATCCTCCAAGAACTGCTTCCGTAATTTCGGCACTGTATTGTCGTGCATCAGGAGGAACCCATAATCCACTTAACCAGCATAGGGTATGACAATGTGTGCCTAATAGCAGTCAGGGTGCCATTTTCCAGCCTATAGAGGTCTGTGCGTCCTTCCAGAGATATGCCATCACTGATCCACCATTAAACTGGTCATACTGAATGATGATGCAGGTGGCAGGGCCCACAGAACATCGGGGCCTCAGGCACCCTCATGAAGCCTGTTTGTGTGAAGCCATTTACACCAAAGCATCTGAAACTGATTTACCCCTGTTACTTAACTGACCAGATCAACATCCCAAAAGATGAATTCAGTTTAGCAATACTCTGATTAAAAAGTTTACATTTTTTGCATTAAACATAAATATAAAACCTATATCTGTAGTGAGGGAGACTACTGGTTTGTGTCATAGGGTCACAAGACAGATTTGCGATAGAAGTTGTATTAAACCGCACAATGATGATTAAATATCCCTAGCAGGTATCTCAGGGGGATAATTTAATTGATCATTCTGAATTTATGGGGCAACTCATGACTGCGGTCTTTTGCGATAAGTGTTAGAGCTAGTGCATTGGTGTCAAATATATGGGTTAAACTGGTCTGAAGTGGCCTCGTTAATCAATTGTAAAGCTGCGCATTCAGCTTGCAGAAGAGATGTGATGAATGCAAAATGTTGAATTGTTAGCTGAAGTTCTCAATGTGCCTGCAGAGGTAACCTTGCAATGTCAGCCTGGCGACTATCACTGATTTGTAGGAAAGATTGAGTTAGTATAGTTAAGTGGTTGGTCTATGTGGAGGGCATGAGTTTGAAATGTTCTCTATTTCATGCAAAGAAGCATTGTGTAGGAAATGTTACTGTTATTAAAACAGCAAAATTTGATTTGAGGTAAATTGCTTCCCATTAATATAGGTTCAGTTCAAACAGACATTGTTACAGTGAAGCATTTTAGTAGTGTGGACAAGACTGAAAAGTCAGCTTTAATGGGTATATGGTGAAAGCTGTTTTTTATGTACAGTATATTTGCATATTTGATTTAATTGCATTCTTTCTGAAAGACACAGTTACAACAAATAAGCAGTTTTCATTCGAGCATTGTTTCAATTTGTAATCTTGGCAAGCTGAATGTTATTACAAATTGTAAATGTTATTATATATTATTATCAGCAGTATTCAGCTATTGTTTAATGTCTTGATAAGATAATTTGCAAAAGATAAGTGAGCAAAGGAATATAAAGTAGATTTGAGCATTGATTGGCACTGAGCAGTGCAAAGTCAAATGTTTATTACAGCACTTGAGTCTTGTAATAAAAATAACCATGAAAAAATGATTAACTCTTGTTTACTTTGCATGACCCTGATGAGGATGGATGAGCCCAGCCACATGTTTTGAGAAATTATAAATGAATCAGCTTGTTCAAACTTTGTTTTTTTAATTTGTCTTAGGCCTTGGTGACTGAAACATCTAATAAAAACATTTTCATTTTCAGCAATGCACAGACACACAACACTTGGGATTCAGGAGAAATACATGCATAGCGGGAGTACAACGCGTGTCTCGGCAAATAAACTTTTAATGAAGTGGGTGGGGAATCCGTTCATTTATTGTGCACTCTCTTGTTTTCTCCTTTTATTTAGCAATTGTCTTTATTTGTGGAGCTTTTAGATGTGGGAATTAATTACTAAGTATCAAATGGCCTGTATAAATATACAAATTACAGAGAGTAGAGAATATGCCACAGCTGCTTATTGGATTCCACCACCCTGATATGAACATAATGGGCTTTGTTAGTTGCGGTAGTGTGATTCAGTGGTGTGTGAAAACTGTACTCTTTACTAATGCTGCAGTCTATAGTGTAGCCAGTTCAAACCTGTTCCTATCACTGGCAAAGTACACTGAGTTGCATAAATGTAAATATCAGTTTTTTTTGGGGTTTTTTTTGGCCTGTCCTTTGGGGATAAAATTTGGGGCATAACAAGTGGATATATGACTGCCCCTATAATTGAAGCTCAACAAATTAGCATCTATTCAGTGAGTGGTGACCACAGGACATGCATTAATTCCAAGAAGTGAGGTTATTACTCACCTGATTATTTTCTGCCACTTAAATCAAATCTAACATTTCATTTCACCTCCACAGACCGGAATGTCAAATTAAGAGCTCATGCTGTCCTCTTAAATTAATTAATAAGAGAGGTGGCCTGACACAGTGGACTGCAGTAGGTGACTCTGGACCTTACTTCACCCTTTATATAACCAGCCTCCAGCTCAGCTAAGAAATGAATAGAAATACAATGGACAAAAAAGGCTGGGTGACTGAGTCTCATTGAAAAAGTACTCAAAATGATTTTTAGACCCTTACCTGCTGTAAGTAAACCTTCTGAGCATTTGAAATCCATTTATTTGTTCTTGGTGGAACCTAAGAGCATACCCTGGCCTTAGATAGAAAGGATTCTGCATTTAGCACATGAAAGCTGCTCATATATCAAGCCCACTCAGTATGCCCTATAAAAGAAATGCAGTACCTTTTACACCTGCTGCCCGAGTATGGGATCTGTAAAGGTTTTCTCTCTTGTATGTGATATATAATGGCCTGTCTCTATTATGCAGGCCATTGCTACTCTCTGTACAACGTTAATTTAGTAAATATTAAAACAATATTATATCTAATAATGTAAAAAAATAACATACTAACATCAATGGTTATTGCGTATTGCACAAATGTCAAACACTATGACACTACTTTCTTTCAGCTGAGTGAATTTATAGTAGCTACAATTTTAAGTTAGTCTTAAGTTACTTTAAGTTGATTCTGATAACCACTCTTAATGTTGTGAGAAAATTTGCTACTATTTGCAAGACTTTTTAAAAACTCTAGCACTAAATTTTTTTTTACAGTGAATGTGTATCTAGCTCCTCCCCACTTCTCCTTTTTACCCAGGTCCTGAGGACAGTGTTTTTTTTTTTTTTTTGCATGAGTGTGACCTGGAATACAACCCTGGGCACCTGGACACTGCTGTTTCCAGCAACTGGCTGTTACAACTGAACCACTTGGCACTATGCCTACTAAACCAGGAAATATCGATATTTCTGTAGTGAAATTATCAAATTATCAAAATCCTTCCCCTGCACAACCAGAGTTGTATACCACAGACCTTACTTTCCCCCTACATTATTAATTTTTCTCTTTGTCATCTTGTAATTTCAACTAAATAATTAGCTAATTTTCTCACTTTTCTTGAAGCAGATTTTTGAAATTTTTTGATGTCCTTGCCAGCATGTTAACATGTTTAAAAAACTAGTGGAGAGACAGCATCTCACATAAAACATTTCTAAGATTTTAAGTCTGTAGATTCTGATGATCTTCAAAGTGGAGACATTTGTTTGTTTTCTTAATCTGATGATCCTCACGCTGGCTCTTGCTGAAATTTGTTTTCCCACAACACCCATTATTGTGTGGGCAAGACTTGTTATGAGGAGACAGTAGTAAATATTGTGAAGTGGTTCATATCAAATCAATACCAGTAAAGGTTTCTGTCATGAAGGCGATATGGCTTAAGCTTAATTAATGTCTGTACGTTTCGAGGGTGAGGATGGAAGCAATTATTAAAGTTAAGTTAGAGAATATGTTACATTCCCACATGATTTTCCCAAGCAAGCTATTTTTTCCATGTTCACCAACCTCTTCAACCAAGAACAGGTAGAACGTCTGTAAGGAAAACATGGATATTAATTGCTTCTGCCTAATAAGATTTAATGTGACGCATTTTGACCTAATGCTGAATACATTTTCTGGGCACTTTGTAAATGTGCCAGAGGGTAAAGACAGACTTTGATCTCTTTGGGCTTGAAACAATGTTCCAACTGTCAGCATCTGCCAAGAAATGGGTCTAGAGCCACAGCAACGCAGGGCAAGTTGAGATACAGCTAATGAGGCCACCAGAGAGAATTGTGGAAAAGAGCTGACACTCAGATACCAGTCTACTGTTCCTAAAGGAGGAATATAGATAAGTGAATGTGGATAAGGGATATTCTCATCATTCAAACATAGGAGTCAGGGGTCTTCGTTTGCTGTCATCGTCAATATGTTCATCATTTCTGCTATCTGAGCTCAGATATGGTCTGAATATTCTTTGCTGTGAGCCGAGCGTAAAATTTTACTTCCCTGAACTCTATCACTGGCTCTGAAACAAAGAGGGTTGTTAGCTGCCCTAGCTATTATTGAAGCATATCTGTTAGACAAACATTAGACAGCAGTTTCTGTCTTGTTCCGTCTAGTGCATGCTTGACAACATTACCCTGAGGCTTTGGTTAACAGAGCAGAAGAATAAATGACAGCTTGGGTGCTTTCTGGGAGACTCCTAACTTCAACTGCATCATATCTGCCCTCTCTATAACATTAAAACTCCATGTTTATACACTCACTGTCCATTTTATCTGCTTCACTTGCCATATAGGATCACTTTGTCATTACAGAATTACAGAGTGTAGTCTATCTGTTGCTCTGGTATGAGTGGATGAGACATATCAGCACTGTTAAAATATAAAAACACCTTATTGTCACTGCTAGACTGAGAATAGTCCATCAAACAAAAATATCTAGCTAACAGTATTCTGTGGGCAGCGTCCTTTTGAGACTGATGAAGGATTAGAGGATTACTTGGGCAATCTGTGCAGCAACATATGAGCTACTGTCACTGACATTATGTGTAAAAGGTGAACAAATGAGGTGGGTTTGTCTAATAGTGGACAGTAATTGGGCACAGTGTTTAAAGGACCCACCAGCACTGCTGTGTCTGATTCACTCATACCAGCACAACACACATGCCACCTCTATGTCAGTGACACTGTAGTGTTAAGAATGACCCCTCACTCAAATAATGCATGTTGTTCCTGCGGAGGTCCTGGCCACTTAAGAACAGGCTTAAAGAGCGCTTACAAAAATGCAGACCAACAGATGGACAAGGTACACTTGTATGGTAAATGGTGCTGATAAATTGGATAATACGTGTAGAAACAAAAAGTTTTTATACAACTACTGATACTTATAGATGACAGACCTGTCATGAGACTCAATTCCGAGTGGACAATATACAATATAGTACTTACTGTATGTCAACAAACAACATATTCAGAGAAACATTCCATTTCATCATCTTCTAGGTGATGCTGGGTATAGAAGCTATCATGGAAAAAAGCTGTGCACAGATTGAAAGTACACTCTTGACACAGGCCAAACTATTTCAGTGATGGTCTATTATTTTGGAAGGGATTGGGGTGCTCAGAAAGACACACATTGACAAGGGAAGAACAAAGACTCATACAAAGCGATGGCTGGCACAATAATGTAGTGCAAATATAAAAAGAAGAAAACTCTTTCCTTCACTTTCTTGTCCGCGTAATCCTGGTCAGGGTCACGGGAGAGCCGGTGTCTAGCTAGTGGGGTAAAGCCCAGGGCAGAAACAACCCTAGGCAGGGCTCCAATCCATCACAGAGCTCACTCCATGGGCAATTAAGTGTAAGCATTTTACCTAATGCAAGTTCTTGCATTGAATGTGGGAGTAAACCAGAGTACGCAGAGTAAACCTACATGGGGGAAGGACATGCAAACTCCACATAGAAAGGACCCAGACTGCTCCCAGGTGCTATACAATATGCCTTCCAAAATGAAGACATTGGGAAAACAAAATACAGAATACAATTAATCAAACCAAAGAATGAGAAATGGAGAAAAACACCAGGCACAAAAGTTAAATACAGAATATTAACCAATTTGCGATACAAAACGTAACATAAACATTTTTAAAAAATCAGATCAATCACCTGTGCTATTATGAATGTTACCTGGGTGTAAAATAAGAGAAGTTGAATGTAATTCTTTTTTTAAAAAGTTAATTCTAAAAAAGGAATACTAAATATAGACAGATATTAACCAGAGCAGTTGACCAAAGCATGGTCTCTTCAGTTGTGGTTTGCTATGCTACCCTGCTGAAGGTTTCATATTATATATGTATTTACAATACAACAAATATTAATGGTTAATGTTATATTTCTCTTGACTTGAGAAGGTTAAATATGATTGCAAGTCTGCAGGTGTTAAGTTGATAGAAAGAAGGACCTCAGCACAAACCGGATTTAGAGGTGTGTAATTTTTGTAGCAATCGCACGAACAATGTGCTGGATTAACTAGCTGTTTGACATTTATGCAAAGGCTGTGATTCATCCACTCAGCCCCTGTGTCTCTAGATTACGTGTTTCAATGTGCTCTAAGGTCAAGCTATCTATTGTATGTGTGCCATGACTGAGATATTCACTGGAAGCGAATTCCAAAGGGAGACCATGGCCTCACATAAATAGATGCCAATTCTCGGAGCCGTTCCTGAGCCCTTACTCCAAAGACCTGTCAGACTTTCTTTTTTTTTATATCTCCTGTGCCTTTGCGACAACAAGTTCAAGCGAAGTATATGCCTTTCAGAGTGTCACACAAATGCAACTGTAAAGGGCATTAGGTAGATAGACAACACAAGAAGAGCCACTGGCAGAAATCCTGTGCATGCCTTTGTAGTTTCTTTTAAGGTAAGTCGTCGATCAATGCCTGAAGGTGACAGAGTTTGAAGTTTGTTGACGGTTAGGGCCAAATTCATCTTATGCTTATTTGCTGTGTCAGCACAAGGCATGCGCCACCGTTGGCTTTTGCTGTGTTCGAAAAGGGACTTCCAAAAATGAAAGCTCTTGGGAAACCCCGATCAACATTTGCAGATGGTTTCAATTAACTGCTTTAAACAGAACACTTTAGTGAGCTCAGATATTCCCCACCCATTTGTAGTCCCATTATACTCGTGCAGTGTGCAGACAGATTATGTCTTACCATGAGGAACAAAAATAACTACATGGTTATTCTGAGAAGACTTTAAAGAAGATACAACAACCACACATTAATCATCCAGCAGTGTAAAGGAAAGGACATTCAATTCGACAGCATTGTTCTATTAGCTGAGCCATTGCGGGGTCTGCATACTAAGCCCTTGATTTGTTTTTGAACTAGCATACAGAGTTGATAATGGGGAATAAGATGGATATATGAGCTTTTGTGTGTGTTTGTGTGTGTAGTTTGTTTACAAGTAAGATGGAATTAGTGAAATTTATACTCAAATATAAAATACAAGTCAATGGAAATTAGCACCAACAACATGAAGTATGACGGCCATGTCCAGAAGAAAATGAACAGTCTTTAGGACAGGACAGGTATCTAATGCATTTTGTACCATAACGTTTATTTTACACATATCAACTTATCGATTTACGACCTAACACAGTCTGAATGTATTCTGACTAAGTGTAAGTGTAACGAACATTGATCATTTGAACTGTTTAAGTATTTAATTAATGATAATACAGTAAGTCAAAGTCAAATTGATTTAAATAGCACTTTTTACAATGTTTCATTGTCTTAAAGCAGATTTACAATATTATATATTTTAATTTAATATTGCTTAATATTAAAGTTAGTATAATATGAATTTTAATATAATATTATATATTATAATTGCACTTTTGTAAGTCGCTCTGGATAAGGGTGTCTGCTAAATACTCTAAATGTAATGTAAAATGTAATATAATCTTACCAAATTGAGCAAGCCTAGGGCCACAGTGAAAAGGAAAAATTCCCTGTATATAGAAGGATGAAACCTTGGCATGACCAAGATTCAAAAAGGGACCCTCTTTGGATGGCCTATATGTTAATTTAAATAAAAGCATAACTGTTTGGATAGATGGTTATTTTGGTTACTTGTTTTGCTGGATTCTTCCGTGTCCCTGCCTATGCTGGCTATTCTCAGCCTTTAAAAAACAGTGAAGGTTGGAAAGTGGGAGGAAACCAGAGTACCCGGAGTAAACCCACCCAGATACAAGAAGAACATGCAAACTCCACACAGGCTGAGGCAGCGGGCTGCCCCCTGGTGCTAGTGTAATAATAACAGTTTATGTATAATATTACCTGTAAATAACCATCTAAACATTGTATCACCACACAAACATAAACAATTAAAATAGAGGGTCAAATTTTTTTGTCATGTTTCTTACTGAACCACCTGCTTGACAGCATCCTCTATTTGATATGCAAATTTAACATGGTTCGCTACGGTAGTGAAAGTCCAGCTTGCAAATTGTATTATTAAATTACAATATTATATTAATGCGACAAAAGAGTGGGTACATACATTGGGTATGTAAATGTTTTTATGTTTTAATTGATTATTTTCCACAGATGTGCATTTTTTATTAAGTCCATGGTTTAGCATTACAAGCTAGTGTAACTAATGAGGCTGTTCACATACTGCAATTAGCATTTATTTTACACAGTCCAGCTAATTAAAAATATCGTTCCACCAGCATTGTCCTTATGTCTGTTTATTCTTACCCGTGTTCTGACTGCATGGTTGCAGGTGTAAAAACAACTGTTTAAATATAGCTATCGTAAAATTAATTCTGCACACATTAAAACTTCATCGTTTTAAAATTTATAGAGATTAGTGGCTGATAAAATCTAATTAATTAGGTGTTTGGCAGGGTGTTCGACCCTGTTCCATCCTACACAGGATGCTTCCTTTCTTTGAGATAAAAAAATGATATTCAGTAGTGTAATTACATGTAAAAAAATCATTTACATATTGCTTTATCCACCTTCTTTCAATATGTTGTAATTTATGCATTTATTCTTTGTAAATCACTCACCACACACCCGCTAACACATGCAATCTATTATGTTGCACATGCAAACTAGTACTTGTTTTGGTCTGAGTGTTGATATATTGCTAATCACTACTGCAAGTCCAATGGGAAATTGATTGTAGTGCTATCTAGCTATAAAAAATATTAGGTGCATTACCCTTGACCGTTGGGTGAAATTCAATATGGCTTCTAGGTTTCTAGCTATTCTAATACACATTAGTAAAATTATGCTAAATGATGATACAATTATTGACCCCTAAAATGAGGACAGTATCATTTAGTTCATCAGACAATGCAACTATTTGGTATCTAGAAATATATTTAATGTATTTGCCATTCCTTATGTATTCCTATTATATATTATTATAATAATTATTACTATTTTTATTATATTACCCCTTAGCACCATACAACTGTTATAGTGATGTCTACATGGTAAGTCAAAAGTAACTGGACACCCTTTTACTTCAGAAACAAAATGCAAAATGAAATGCGGTATCTGAATATCCCAACAAGTAACAGGTGATGGTCTGGAATATGGTTGCCATATTGAAAGCAGCCATATTGGATCCAAATCCAAGTTTTTACAATAGGAGGTTGGCCATGTAGTATATTAAAGAAGACCAGAATTGTTTCAGAATTTGATTGCCGCAATCAGATTGACAATATCTATTGAGGTTAAAAGTTATCAACACAGAAGTTTTAAAACTTGTGTTGCTCGTCATACTTATGGCATTTAGCAGACACAATTATCCAGAGTGACTTACAACTGATGCAGTCTTTCAGTTCTAGCAATGGTGGGTTAAGGGCCTTGCATAAGGACCCAATAGTCTCAGCTTGGCAGAGGTGGGATTTGAACCCTGGACCATCAGGTAACAGGCAATGACATTTACAATATCTCTTGTGGTTCATAAGTTATCGACACAGAAACAGCAGCTGTGTTTCCCGGACCTCAGAATTGTCAATTTCACCTTCAGTCACTGTGACTGTGGTAGCCTAGCGGTTAAGGTAATGGACTCTGGACCTGGACCATCAGAAGATGGAATTGACAAGTCCGAGGTCCGAGGAACGCAGCTGATGTATCATAGCCACAAACTTCCAAAAATTTTACACAGCACTGTTGCATCCATTGTAGGCAAATTCTGAGAAACTGGGACTGTGAACGACAAGCCACGTAGTGATTTTTGGAAGACTGTTACCAACAAAGAAACCTCAACAACGGACATGTCCTGTGTATTTTGACTCACCCTGTCCAGCAGCATTGGGAGTAAATCATCTCAGTCTAGTGCATTGCAACAATACACAGAAATAACAGTGAATACGGGAAAAGACACTTAAGAAATGCACACTGCAGTCAGTAATAACATTTCACAGAGTGAAAAGTACTGTTATTGACCAAGTGCCAGTAAATAATGCAGAGAATTTCAAAAAGCAAACAGTGATTTTGAGTTTCATACAGCTATACATGGACAAGGGAAAACCAGTCTTCCTTTTTCCCTTAGCAGAAAAAAAATAAAAAGTGAGTGAGTAGAAGAAAGAACTGAAAAGCATTGATTTTTTCTTGATTACTTCTTGTTGTGGCCCAGATGTGTTTGATTCTGTATCAAGTGAGTGAGGGTAGGGGTGACAATAGGAATTGTCACCATTTGTAAATTCCAGCTTAGGGTTCAAGGACAGGCTGGTGGCTGGTGCAAGTTTAATAAGAATCACAAGGTAATAGTATTAGTGTAATAATCGTCCTTGAGGGGATTTCTCCCTCTACACCTCCTGTCACCTTCACAGTGCCTGGATGTGTATAGATAAGATTCATACACACAGACAAATAAAAGTGAATAATCTCAGTGGCATGATGTATATAATTTTCGGATTATGATACCTCTGTCCAGTGAGCCCTCCCTAGGCTTTTGCTGATGATGACAATAGAAGGTTGTACAATGAGAGCCTGGAGCTTGCAATGCAATGCACAATAGGTTTGAATACATTGACCTTGCTGTGTTGATTTCATATATATATATATATATATATATATATATATATATATTTAACAACCAACCAGGATAGTGGGTGTAGCATATATATAAGTAAAATCCGGGGAATCAGACCACATCAGGATGTGATCGTTTTGGTCCTAATAAACGTTGCTTAAGAACTTTGTTCATTGAAAAATACATTTGCAACCAAGTTTTTCGAAACGATCTACAACACAATGTATAAGTACTCAGCATGCGAAGCATAATACTGTAAAAAACAAGTTCTTAC
>JAUZSU010016010.1:0-10947 GCA_034780255.1 Parotocinclus maculicauda
CTTGCTATTGCTGATGCTGCTGACCCAAGTTTTATAGGTAGCTGTTTTATCTCCAATCTTGGTTTGCTAAACTCCCTAAATTGGCATCTTCGGAACATTGCAGCACAGCAAAAGGATATGTTTGCTGCAAAAGTGAGATATGCAGCCATTTCAAGTAGCTGTTATGTTCAGAGATCATGAATATTTCATATGACGGTACTTGAATCGAAACAACCACAATGATCCATGTTCCTTTCCTGTTATAGTTTCTAACTATATTTCACAAAGCCACACAAGTTCATGAATTTGACTTATTTACACAAAATGTACTGGAGTGTGGGTGGGCAGTATGAGCAGCGGATTTATTCAAACACTTTTTTCTGCTGCTGTTGAGGTCAGTCTGTGGTATGCAAAAAGTCTATGAGAGCCAAGCTTGTAATGTAAGTAAATATGATGCACTGCCTGTAAAAGTACCATGAAAGGTAGAATACAATAATCATATGAGACAGAAATGGAATACAGAATTAAAGACTGTTTGAAAAAGCTAGAGAGCTATATTTGTACGTGCAGTGAAAAATTGTTATACATGATCCTATATATATATATATATATATATTTATTTATTTATTTATTTATTTTTTTTTTTCACAAAAAATACTTTTATTAAATATCCCCTAATTTTTGTGAGCAGTGTATATTTAAATATACTGGAATCTGAGACCTTTTTTTAATGTAGTACTGCAATAGATTTGCATATGTAATTTGTAAGTAAATAAAAAATATATATAAATACAGTAATAAATAATAGTAATAATAATAATAATAAATACATTTTAATAAATACACAATAATACATAATAATACACAATAATACATACATTTTATGTTGCATAAATTCCACATTCTTCATGGTGTAAATTGTTGTCATGACATGAAGAGCTTTCTTAAGTGAGATCTACCTTAAACGACCCCTTAAATGTCCCTTAAGTAATCCCTTAAAAAACAGGGCATAGTGTTGTGTAAAGCTCCTTAATGATACATTCTCTTCTAATCTTTAAAGGGACACAAAACATCAGCTCTCAAAAAGATGGAGAACATAGGATAAGCTTGTATTTTGGTAAGAATTCCAGTAAATCCTCTAGTCCATTGGCAAGATGAACTTTCATTAAGAGGGAATCAGTTTGACCTTCGGCCAATTTATGTAATCACTGATGAGCTAGAAGACGACCTAAGCCACCCCACACAGCGCCACCATGTGATACATCTAATTTTTCATCTCTTGATGAGGGCGGCTCGGTGGGTAGCATTACAGCCTCACAGCAAGAAGGTCCCAGGTTCATTTCTGTGTGAAGCCTGCATGTCCTCCCTGTGTCTGTGTGGGTTTACTCCGGTTTCCTTCCACAGTCCAAAGACATGGGTGCTAAGTTAATTGATTTGTTTTTGTTAATTGTGTGTTTGTGTATGTATGTATGTGACTGGTATTGAGATGAACTGTGTGTGTCGCTGAGTTGGTCATTGATGTGATAATTAATTTATTTCGGTACAAACATGAGATCATAACCAGAAAGCGTTTCATCTTTACATCACTGTATAAAACATATACAAAATATAAAAATAATCAATTAATAAAAAATATTAATTGATAATTTAGTTTCGTTTTGCTTAATCCAGCTTTATTTAGCTCATAAATTAGCACATGCATACAACATTCGCACAGTTTAGTTTTGTTTACATGGTAAAGCTCTTGTGGAAAAAAAACCCGATTCAAATAATCCCTATTAAAGTAAATAATTGAATAAATACAATAATTAAAAAAATTAAATTAAATAAAGTGCTTTTAAAATGTAAAGAAACGAGCTGTTAAGGAATGTTTAATATAACTTCATTTAAATCTGTATTATTTAGTTAATATCTAACCGATATACGGACTGGAGATAAAATAAACCAAATAAACAAGCATCTCTTATTGATCTTTTTTTTGCAGCTTAGAATTTCCAGTCTGTGGTGGGAGATGTTTTAGCTGTGCACAGAAATAAATTAGATGCTAGATAAGTTAGTCAACTCTTACTACTTTCTTCCTTTAAGGTAACATTTTCTCTCCTTATGGTTTTCATTTACTCTGGATTAGAAACTGGAATTGACTGTATGTAGGCAGAGGCTGCTGTGCTGGGCTTGTACATTGGGAGCTGTGGGATGTTTATAAGCTGCATTAAGTCAAAGTTCTATTGTTTAATGTCCTATATAAATAATTAGACTTTACTCAAAATACCATACAGTTTTCCACTCAACCTTCACGGTGCAAGCCTGAGCCAATCTAGGATCTGAGCCCCACAGGAACTTCTGCTGTAGCCAGCTGACTCTTACCACTGTGCTTTCAGAGTTGCTAAATAAATAAAAAATTATTATTTTAATAATCCATTCCAGGCAAATTTTTTAAATGAACACCAGCAGTAATTAAGCAGTGATTCAGGATTTTATAATGTATAATATAAGAAGTTTAATGAGCTAGTCTATATGTAAGGCAAAATGAATCTTTTTTCAGCTGAGCATATACTATGGGGTAAATAGGGCTGCACCAGGGTTTCCTGAGGGAGTTGATAGACTGTTAGGGAAATTTCTCACTCCACTACAAGCTCCTAAACTTGAAAGGCTTTCAATTATTTTTGGTATAAACCTGCCAATCAGGTACAGAAAAAACAGTGTACAGTACCTCAAAAATTAAGTGGTTTAGAATATAATAGAAGTCTTCACGTGTTAGAATGAGAGCTATTTGAACATCCACAAAACGGGATGCCATTTTTGTTGTCATGGTAACACACAGAAGCAAACACCTGTGAACAATCATTAGGAGGTGGCGGCGCAGTGCAGGAAATGCTTTAATTAGAGACAAAATGCGAGAGCCACCAGGACGTCGCACTGTGTAACTCAACCCCAATTAGTGCACAGCCGTCTCTCTACAAGACTGCCAGCTCCGAATTCTCCTCGTCTTAGAGAGAAAGTTAATATAGCATACAGGTCCAGGCAGAGGGTGCACTCCGATATGAGTAGCCATGGATGGAGTTTGTGAGAACACACACCCACTGTCAGAACTGAAATATTACGCACTGGGTGCTTACGATTACTGAAGCTCATGAACTCGATGAATAACAAGCAGTGATCGAAAACAAACTCATGTCAGCAACTGCACAATGGCGGATCAGTGGTTAGGATTCTGGATTATTAACCAGTGGATATAGGCTTCAGGTCCACAAACTGCTGGAATTCGGGAACAGCGGTCTATTTTGCTAATCCAACATGGAGGCTTAAGTGCCTCTGCCTGGTCGGATGGTGGAGATGCTATCAAAGATGGAAAAGAGAAATTGAAAGCATAGTTCATGCCTACATGCGGATTTATTTTCACAAGCAGCAACATGCAGTCGACAACTGCCAGTTATAAATTGGATAAACGTGCAATATAAAAACATTTTATTGCTAGACTAAGCCCTTTGGGACTTAGTCCCCCACTGTATATACAGCAGCTCCTAGACCTCAAATTTGTGCTAAGTTGTATAAAACGGCGTAAGCAAACTTTTCCCTTTAGTTTGCCCTTAAACATCTCTAAACATCTCTTAACATTAAGAAATCACAAACCTCTAAATTCTCCCTGTAGTATTGAATGTCCCTTAAGAAGTGCCTTAAAAACCACTAAAGTGTTGAATAAAGCTCCTTAACACTAAATTCAAATGCAAAACCTCCAGGCAGCACTGTGGTTCAAACCCAGGGTGGAGCTGCATGTCCTCCCTGTGTCTGTGGGGGTTTACTCTGGGAACTCTGGTTTCCTCTCACAGTCCAAATACATGCATGTTGGCTTAACTGGTGTCTCTAAAATGGCCCACAGTGTGTGATTGTGTGCCCTACAATGGATTGGCGCCCCGTCTAGGGTTCTTCCTGCCCTTGCACCCAGAGTTGCCGGGTGGGCACCGGCTGGCACGCAACTCCATGTGGATTAGGTGGAAGATAATGGATGGATGAAAAACATTATATTAACTCTTGATAGATGGAGAATATGGCTTAAGGAGAATATCGTGTTTTGGATGTTTTTTTCTTTCTCTTTAAAATAAAAGGGAAATAATTATAAGGATATGACATTTATTATTGTTTTTGTTATTGTCATTATTAATGTTTTCTCCCAAAACAGTGGAACTTTAAGGCAACTAAATCTCAGTCATTGCAGTAAATCCCTAACTGTTTTCCCTTAGGTCAGTGAAATGTCTGAAAGATTTTATGCAACATAGTTAAGCAGTTCCCTTGGGTAAGGTTAGTACTTAAGTTTTTTATGCAGCTGGCCACTGGCATTCAAGGGTGGATCAGGGGATAGGTTCAGGGTCCTTTGATGGACTGGCATCTCTTATAGGGGTCAGTTTTGTCCATTAATAAATGTTCTGTACATGTAAATGGGGTATCAGTAGTTCAGCAGTTAAGGAAAAGTCTAGTCACTGTTAGAATGAGAAAAGTCCTTACAATAAGCTGAGACTTTTGGTCCTATAATTAAGATTTAAGGCACTGGATAAATGTACACTGCTCACAAATATTAGGGGATATTTCATTGTGGTATATTTTATTCATGGTGTATGGTGGCTCGGTGATTAAGGATCTTTATTTTGAATCGAAAGGTTATGAGTTTAATACTGATATGCTATTGTTGGACTCTTAACTCCATCCCAGAAGGGTGTGTGCTAAATGCTGTGCTCACAACTTTCAGCGAGTTGCTGCATCTCCAGGTCTTAACTAAGGTGATTTAACTAAACCAGCTTAATTTACTACAGCATCCTCTGCATCCACTAAATAACATGATGCTCATTTGCACTAAAAAAACTTTGCACGAAAATTGCTTTTACTCATGCAGAGCTTCTTCAAATTAACACATTCTACAGGAAGGATCACAAAAGTGTGAGATAAGGTAAATGATTTTGTAATCATATTATGGCTTATTTGACTTTTATTTTAAAAAGTGCTCTTCTTGGATACATAAACAGATTGTTAATGACTTTCACATCTTGCTTTTGCCTTGGCAAGTTTTGTGGTAGTTTAGATGATTTCTGCTGCTTTAAATTGATTTGGTTAGGCTAGTGTTGTGATTGATGCCTCATAAAAACAGTTCTTCATTTGGATCTAGCAGAGATAATTGCTAAAACAAAAACAATCAATCAGAAGTTCACGCAACATGTGCTGCTCTAATTAGCAATCTGTGCTAATAAGTTACTCCAGTCAAGTGCTTATGGAAAAGTACTACTAATTATTGAAAATATATACGCAAGTAAAATTTAAAGTACGGCTTATGCACACGAAAAATTAGGGAATTGTTATGCTTACATAAATTAGGGAATATATTATTAGGGGATATTTTGAAATTTTTGTGAGCAGTATATTTAATAGAAGTAAAAAAATGCTACTAAAGTAAAACAGTAAAAGTATTTCTTTTCTAGCTAATGAGGAACCAAAATATACAAAAAACATTGTTTTTTTTCTTGAAATAAATGGTGCCAATAATTAGTGATGCCAGCATTATATTACGATTTTTAACCCAAACAGGAGTTATCGACTTTTGGAAAAACTGTCACTGCATTTTAGTCAAACAAACTCCAGCTTCACCATTTTTAGAGCAGCCCTTCCACCAGGCTACTTAAGTTAGAAAAAATGTATGCAAAACCTATTAATTAACTTGTGCAAAAATAGCTTTAGAAATATACCTATGATATTAATCACAACAATTCAATTCGCCATCCCAGGAACATGTATAAACCTTTATAGAGACTAATTAATAAAATTAGTGTATAGTGTGTGCAGTTATTTTTAGAGTAGAAAGCATTATGCTGAACTTCACACACATGAGCAACCTATGTGAACACTTGGGCATACTTAATGCTTGAAATCTTAAGTCATCCTGGTATCTTTATAATGTACTCCCAGAAACTTATTTATCTGGAAGTACAAGAATTAATAGTTAAAATGCTATAATTAAAAAATAATTCAAATTCAAATAATTGTGTTTGTATGGAATTTGTCTGGTTTTCCTGAGGCAGTTGTACAAATCTGCCCAGCAGCTGCTGCTAAACATCAAATCAAATCAAATTGATGGGTTCAAATGATTCAAAACTTCAGAATCCCTTGTTTCTTTGGTCACTTGGAAGGTTTGTTAAAAAATTTTCGGGAATAATTTATAATTTTGCTTAGAAACATGTTTTTCCTTGACAAGGTCACCAGGCTTTCTTAGTTAGGGCTGGGGACCTAGATTTCTGGGGCCTAGGTTTTGCCCTGGTGTATAAGAAACACTATATAAATGTGTTTGACTTTGACAAGTTGATCAGAATAAAATCAAGGTACAAGAAGTATAAAAAAAGGCAAATTTAAATGAATGTGTTTAAAAATATATATATTTTCATGCTATTGATTTTGATGGAACCTATTTAACTAATGCTGTGAATTTTCATACCCTGTCCGATCCTTGCACGGTACTTGCACTTATACACACTGTTGATGATGAATGTGAGAAACAACAATTCAGGTTTTAAGAAAAGGCAGTGGACCTGTATCAGAAAGTACTGTTCGAATGCAGTTCAAGCATCTGCTCATCTTGTTCTGATGAAGTACATGTTGCACTCACCATGAATGACTGACTGACTCAGACAAGCGATGAATCAACCAGAGACGAACGCATCCATCTCTTCTCTCACAGCACTTCTGTTTGGAGTCTGTATTATTTGGACTGTACAGTTCTTCTTTTCCACTGGGTACAGTAGACTGTTTGTCATTGTTATATTATAGCTGTTTAACGGTTTATGCAGGTGGTTCTGAGAAGGTGTAAATCATTTTTGAAGGGCTGTTTGAGAGTTGCACAGCAAAAATATAACTCTTTTAGATTTAAAGCACGACGATCCAATGGAAAAATGTTTATATTTAACTTTTATGCTGTGTAGCAGACAGCCTTATTCAAAGCGACTTAAAATTGATACAGGTTTACAATCTAAGCACTACTGGGTTAAGGACATTTCTGAAGCATCCATCAATGGCAGCTTGGCAGGTGTGTTTTGAACCCAGGACATTCTGGCCTATAGTCAAGTATCTTAACCGCTAGGTTACCACAGTCTATGTAATCGCCTGTTGATCACATTTAAGGGAACATGGCTGAATTATCTTCATTGAAAGTGTTGGTCTTTATTGAGGCTCTTATGCTTTGGCTAGTGTGGGTATTGTAATAGATTGGGTATCCCACCCAGGGAGCGCTTACACCTGCACCTCCACAATCTTATGATCTTATCCATATACATTTATATATAGTCATTTGACAGACTCTCAACATACAGTCCAAGTTCTGTTGTAAAGTTTTTGTTGTTTTGGTTTTGCTGTAGACTTTGTACTAATTGCATTAATTCACATTAACATGAGCTTTTATTATTTTCCACTTTGGTGTTGTTTTTGGTTATCAGTTATCCAGTTAGTAACCCTGTGACTGCCATTGGGACTTTTACTTAAAACCGGGAATAGCTAAACGGCACCCAGTTAGTAGAATGGGTGGTCTAAATGGACAGGAACCTCAATTAATGACTTTGACAGACCCTTTTATTATGACAAAAGGAGGGGTAATGATGTGTGGGGAAAAATGTTGGATGATGCACAATTAATTTGATGACAAACAGCATTCAATTTGGGCCGATTTAACCTTTTGTTCTTTCTTTTAATGAACGCCTCACCAGCGAGATTTTTCTTATTATTACCAACAGAAAATTTTTTATTTTTAAACATACTTGCTTTCTTGAACACACAGCAAATGAATGAGTAACCGTGGCTCATTATTGACTCAAGATGTTTACAGGAGACCAGGAAAAAAAAACCTTCTGAGCACTGAGAATCAAACACTGTTGCTATGGCTGCTTCATATTGACATACGTAAATTGTGCCACCTGGAAGTCTATAAAAAAAGATCTTGTGCGCAGAAATGACAACCAAGGAGCATCGCAAGAATAGGGACACGTGAAATGGGTGGTGGTGAGCCATGACTTTTAAAAATAAATGAGGCCAGCCTTTTGTTGACAGGATTTCTATTGAGCTACAATTGCATGCTGGTATTTTTAAACAGTGAAGAATCACTCTTGGCTAATCGAATCAGTTCCTTTTTTGGAACCGGTTGCATCATGCCATCCCTGAATACATGACTAATAAGTAATATATACTGGCCTAAATAACTTTAAAATTAATACATGCATAGTAGCTAATAATTTAGGCTGTCAATGAACATATTAGTATGAACATATTAGTAATGATTATATTATTTTAATGCTCTTAATCACATTACCATTGCTTGACCCATACTTGTACTACAGTTAGTTCTGACCTTACAATCACATTCTCACCGTGATGTTACAGTATTTGTAATAACAATAATCTTTTTCACACCAAAGCAGTACCAGTATGCTGATGTGTTGCCAAGAAACGACACAATTTCATGCACACATGACATGTACAAATAATCCTAATAATGGATACATTATATTGTCTAATCTATAGTTTTAGTCTTTTTTTTTTGCACCTTTGCTTTTTTGCTCTTAATATATCACAGTAATGCTGCTTGGTAGAGTGATTTAAACCTTATGCGTTTTGTGTTAAGGCAGGGTAGGGAATTGTTGCATAGCAACACCTTATTGTTGTAAATCTACTTTTTGATGGAAGGTATTGTCAGCATTAAAGCATATTCAGTATTAAAATGAGAGCTTTTCTGTTTCTTAATTCTATTGTTAGCTTATTACGTGTTGTATTAAAGCAATAGAACACAAAAAGGAGTGTGTTAAAACAAATACCATCATGGCTGTGATTACCTATGGCACTTGGCTTCTGCTCGTGCCTGTGAGCAAATCACAGCCGTAATGTTATTCCAGAAAACACACTGCATCTTGCTTAAATATAGGCTGTCTAAAATGATCTAAAATGGTCTAAAACTGGTCTTTTTTGATATGCTACATGACCACCTTCCCATTGAAAAAACTTGATCCAATATGGGGGCCTTTAAGATGGCGACAATGTTCCGAACATAGCCTGTGTAGAAAGCCTATATAGAAATAAAAGGGTTTCCTGTGACTTTTGATTCACCCTGTACATACTATAAAAAGCACTATTAGCTTATAGGGAACAGAATTCTGAACGATTTCAAACACTACCTAATGACAACATGCTTTTTTAAATAAAAGTACCTAATGGAATGCGGGAAAACCACTTTGTATTAAATAAATAAATCAATTCTGTTATTTTTTGTTTATCCAATTTAAGGAAAGTATTAATATAATAAATGCTTTCTGTTGATGCGTATATTAGCCACCCACAGCAATTTGCTGCCTAGCCAGTGACACAGAGGACAAGACAGGAACAACACTAAACAGGGTGCCAATACATCATAGGGCACACACACTTATTCACACACTCACCCACTCGGGTCATTCTAGAAAATCCATTTAGTCTAATACACGTCTTTTGCACTGTGAAACTAAACCGGAATACCCGGAGTAAACCCATGCAGACACATGAAGAACATGCAAACTCCACAAAGCATCCTAAATTGAGATTGAAGTGAAGTTATGAGGAAAATGAAAGAGAGAGAATAGGTCTGGAATGTAAGTCTTTCACAAGGCAACGTTAAAAACATTACCCTTCTTACAGAGCTTCTGCTACATGGAATACCATTGCACCCGTTTTGTTAGTCTAACAGTTGCAGTTTTAGTCCAATGTGTTCTGAATTTAGTTGTGACTAAAATGTTAACTTCCTACACCTTTCATATTTCTTTGGCTTAATAACTGTCTCTACTTACATCTCATGATCTTAAAACACAGTTCTAAGCTTTCTAGAGCTGTCAAGGTCACCACTTGTCATCTTCTAAGTTCAGACTCAATGAACAGTGTAATTACATCCTTCCTTGTGAAAGTGAAATTAGTTACATTGTGGCTGAATCCTCTTTGGTAACTGACAGCATTACAGTTTTTTTTAATCTGTAAATATAAAGAATTGCAACATTGTTCTTCCCTTAGCAAGTCACAGCCATAAAATCTAAAGGATGTGTAGTCTGGAAATCAGACATTAGCGTTATGTGTGTTGGAATATGTCATGTGTCTCTGGCTCTGTCACTGTTGTTACTTTCTTGGTTTCAGGTGAAAGGGCCAAATGTTTGCTTTGTCTGTTTGCAGTCTTGATCATGCTGTGTTACATTAAACCATCAAAAGAATGACTGTATCTCCAGGGTAGCAGGTGCTACTGTATGTAGTCCCTTCCCGAAATATCATCTATGTTTCTCATATAAGTACATTGTGTTTGCATCCAGTCCAATAATAACCCCTCTGTTTATCAGGAACAAATGTCATTTTATTCGCAATCTGCCATAAGAGATAGTGTGTGATAACACAGTTAGAAAATATACAAAGAACATTGCACTGACTAACAATATTTGCTCTGTTGCTTATCCGAGACCTGCTAATATTTTCATAGAACATAGAACTAATTAAGGCTTACAGTTTTCCAATCTCATCAGTGCATGGAAAGTTAAACTAATTGCCCCAAGATTGCAAATCCCTACATAATAAACCCTAGCTTTCTCCGTGCTTGTCCTGGTCAGGGTCCAGAGCCCATATTGGTACTCACTGGGTACAGGCAGTACATCCTGAATGGGGCAATAGGCTCTATGCTTACTATTCCAGGACCAGGGGAAGATACTGATGTCTGACCATTCAACTATTTATCTCTGTCAAAGTCCCTTTATTTTTGTAGTGCTTTTAGTCTCAGAACGGCTTTACAAATATCCAGGCTCACAGCCCCGCCTTAGCAAACCTAATCTTCCCAAATGTGATGAGGAAAAAACCTTAAGAGAATGTTGACTTAAAGGGATGAAACCTCCTTGAGCACCTTATATATTAAATGTGTATATATATATATATATATATATATGTTTA
>JAUZSU010016020.1:0-10947 GCA_034780255.1 Parotocinclus maculicauda
CTCCACACAGAAAGGACCCAGGCCGCTCCACCCTGAGATTGAACCCAGGACCTTCTTGCTGTGAGGCAGAGGTGCTACCCACCGAACCACCGTGCTGCCCCATATATATATTGCACCTATATAGTATACAAGGGTTGGACAATGAAACTGAAACACCTGTCATTTTAGTGGGGGAGGTTTCATGGCTAAATTGGACCACCTCAACTCTCCTGTTTCCACCAGAACTGTCCGTCCTCTATACATTGTACATTAAGCCATATGGGAGAGGCAGAGTTATTGTTTATTAAGAATCTTATTACGAATAATGCGTGGGTTTACTCCGGGTACTCCGGTTTCCTCTCACAGTCCAAAGACATGCACGTTAGATTAATTGGTGTCTCTAAAAGTGTCCCTTAGTGTATGAATGTGTCAGTGCATGTGTGTGTGAGTGTGCCCTACAATGGATTGGCACCCCGGCACCGGCTGGCCCGCGACCCCAAGTGGAATAAGCGGAAAAGATAATGAATGCATGTATTTGAGTAAAAATACAGAAATGTTAGGGAACGCTTACTTGACTATGATTATTGCTGTTAATGTGATTATTGTAACACATCCAGGTATTTATTTAGGAAGCTTTTTTACACACAAACAGGTGCAGATTCACAAACAGTGCTGAATAAGATTGAATAAATGATAGACATGTAAATGAACTTGCATTATGTCTCCACCAGATGGCAGCGGATCTCCAGCAGAGGAGCCTCCATCAATCACACATCGCATGTTCCCATTTCTGTTATGATAATCGTGTTTATTGACAAAAAAAGCTTTTTTTACGCCCTTCTACTTCATTTTGGTCTCAGGCTCTTTTTTATTAAACGATTAGAGTTAGAGTTTTAGCTGATCGCATTGATCTTTTTTGTGTGTCATTTCCAGTGAGCATAATGAGCTACATGGGCATTTTGCTGCACCATCATCATAGATGCCTACATTTGAATCCCAGCAGTGCCTACTGGTTAGTGCTGGGTGTTATATTAATTCATTCATTATACTGGTTTGAATTTCCCATACCATAGCAGAAACGACTGCTGTAATGCTTCAGACAGTATATAATATAATGTTAAAGCGCTACAGAGTGCAGTGTGGTTTTCTGGGTGCAGCTCTTTAGCTAAACAGGAAGTAGCATAGCCTAGGCTTGGAAGAGGCTCTGTATGGTAGAATAAAGAAAACAGACTTGCAGAAGAAGGGAGTGAGACTGGAAATGTAATGGAAGAGGATGTGAGCTGTGTAAGTAAGGAACTGTGACTACAGTTAGTTTTGTTTTTAAAAATCAGACACAGGTCTGAAGGCTATATATTGCTCAGTTTGTCTAGCTGCTCTTGGTAACTCTGACAATTTACTCTATACACCAGCAGAAAACATGTTCTTAATAACAATAATGTATGTGATTATGGTCTTTGGATTCAGTCAACCAGTAGTGCCAGTGAAACAGTGAAGCCAAAGGCTCAGACATGACTTCATATGCCATTTTCTTGCTGCACTGGATATTACAATAACTGTTTTATTCATACTGATTCCTTCATTCATTGAGTAATTTTGTGGGGAGAATTAAACCCTACAGTAATCAAGCCTTAGTTATATTCATTGGTTTTTTTTAAATATTATTTGTACTCTTCACAATAGGATAAGCCACAAACCAATATAACTGCACACTGTGAGACTGGTAGAATACAAAAAAACCCACAAAAAACCAAAACAAACAAAAATGATGACACAAAGCTTTAGTCACACCACCCAGCACTTGTAGTTCACCTACCAGAGTGTCCTACTGATAGATGATTGCTCATATCTGTGGGAGATCATCCCCAGTACTGCAACAGAGAGCCCTGCTGTGCCCTGCTATTTACTCTTACCTTGCCCAGAGTGTATTCCAGCTGTGCCCAATGAGTACTGGCATATGTTCATATGCCCTTTGTGCTTTTAAATAGAACAGTGGTTATTCTCCATGAACACAACTATAAAATGTTTATACGTACATTACACCCCTTTATCAGAGAACCTCACAGATCCCTTTTACACAAACAGTGTTTCTATTTATCACTTTATCCCCATTTGTGGCAGGGAATGGGGTAGATTCTGAGGGTGGTGGCAGATAGGTAATTTACAATTACAATTTACAGTTCATTGCTCTGGGCTCTGAAGGTGTTGTCGTTGCAGCGCTGGGAAACAATACCCTGTCCGGTGCTGGTGTAAGCGTGCCCTGGATGGGACAGCAGGGGTTGATCCTCTCACAAGCTTCCCTTTTCGCAGTCCCAGATATTCATGCCTACAAATGAAGCCTCATGTATTCTGACCTGGTTTATTGCTAGGGATGGACTAGGGAAATAGCGGGTTTTCCCAGGCATGTCTTTTACAAACATATTCACAATAAATATGGTTAATTTATTTATCAATGAATCATCAGCAGTATAAAACATGGCCAGTCAGACAGAGTGGGATGAGCTTTAGATGAACATGGAGAGCCAGCAGTAGATGATGGATAGAATAGTGAGATTTATAGTTGAGCCTGCTCAGATAGATCTCTGCTATATCTTGCTGAGCCATGTTGAGTAGCGACTAAGGTGCACGTACACTCCTGGTTTCCTCGGCAAGCTACAGTCATCACCATGTATTGTTATGCCAGCCTATGTTTAGGATGTAATATATCTTTAATCCATTGCATTGTCTCCTCCTTCAGGCACTGTAGTGGTGAACTGGAGAATTGCCAATGTGCCACAAGATTGCAGTATCACCCAATATCAGTTCTAGACCTGACTAATGCTTTTTGGGTTATGTAACTTCATACAGTCCAACTACAGTCAAAGTCCATAGTAATGATTACAATTTTGGGAGGGGTTTCTGCATACCGAAATATATATATATATATAAAGTTCCACCATTTTTGACAATTACGGTATTATGTGGGCTCTGCACCCTGAGAAGGAACAGTAAGAGAAATACTAACCATCAAGCACAGTTGCCCCAACCCCTTCTATAGCATGAGCTGAACTTTCGTTTCCTCTCCTCTGTCTCATTCTGTAGTATGCACACAGGCTACACATGGTGAAGTACAGTGGATTGAGGAGATACAGTGCTGCCACATCATTATTATTTTTTATGTTATAATCCTCATGTTTGATAATAAGCCTGAGAGATTGTTTTTGGCCAGTAGCATCATGCTTCGACAGAGAGTGCAGTCCAGTTTGGATATGTCCCTAAAGCACAGCAGTTTACTACATACCAGTCTAATTAACATGTTCATTTACCGAAAGGCACATCCAGATACAGTCGTACAATGTACAATTACAGGTTTAAGAGCCTTGCCCATTCTCCCAGCAGTGGCAACTGGGTAGTACCAATACTTTATTTGAACCCTGGTCCATAACAGTTGGATAGTTGACTATATTTTTTTATATATATAAAACTTTATGGGTTGAATCCTTATATGTATGAATGCATTCACGATATATTTAGGTGATCAAATTATTAAAGCAAAAGGATAGGTTTATTGGGGAAAATTCTACAATTAAAAGGAGGCTCTAGTACAATGTTGGGCCACTTCTAACCTAGATACAGGGTGAGATATGTATGGACATGGAGGTATACAGGTTCCTACATCACATTTGCCCACAGATGGGGCTGTAGATCCTAAATACCCGTAGCTTGAATCTGAAGGCTTAATTGGAGATAAATCTGATAACCGGGCAGGCCAAGGAAATGTTCCAATCTGATAGGAAACCCTTGCTGTGTGTGGACGAGCATTATCCTGCTGAAAAATGCCAATTGGAAGCCCTGCCATAAGAGGCAACACAACTGCCTGCGGGATTTCCTGCACATAACACTGATCTTTTAGTATCCCAGTGCATAAATATGAGGGGTGACTCATATTTGGTGGCTCCCGAGATCATCACACCAGCAAATGGAGCAGTAAAACAAAGTCAGGATTGTGGATGGCTGTCAATGGCAGGACATGTCATGTAATGGGTGCCATGACAAGAACTGTTGCAGAAATGGGTGTGTAGTGAAGGTGCCTGTGTATTGATGGTGGACAACGAAACTGTCAATGGCAAACTGGTCATGCTTGTCTAGGCTAGCTGCAATACCTAAGCTCCTACTATAAAATACTGCACAATATAATTTTTTTTCATAAAATTTGCTTCTATGTCTATCCCCAGAAAATACAACATACAGACAGAAGTGTACTCTTCACAGGGCAAAAATCCATTGTGAGGGCTAATTAAAGGTCTTTGTTGCAGCACTGGAGGACAATTTCTCAAGCAGCTTAATGTCTCTCAGACACAGCCAGTCATGTCTGCATGTGATGCCTGATTTGGCAGGATGGCACCATGGGGACGTAGACCACCTGCCACCCAAGTGCCACTTAACGAAACCACACAATTCATTGTTTATTAAAATAAATGTAATACAGTTAAACAGTGAGAATAAGCCGGACCCACCATTTAATGGACCCAATAGTAATGAAATATATAATAAAATGTGAGCCATAGAATCTCAAACACAGAACAGCATTAATACACTGATTATATGAAGAATTACAGCTTTAAATTGGTCTATAATTAAGTGCATAATTCATATAAACTGCTCACAAAACAGTTTTACAGAATGGTTAATTGTAATTGTTTAACTTACACTACCCATGGTTGTACAACACAAACTTGTATTTATTTTTACAGTATGCTGCTTTACGTTTGCGTGCATGCGTGTGTCAGTCAGTCAGCCAGTGTAGTAGACAGGAGTTATGCACCTGCCTGTTCTTTTTAAAAGCAATGAGCTCCTTTGAGAATCCAGTGGCGGTTGAGGATGGAGCCACTGCAGATATGCCTAGTCATCAGCTGTATACTCACCTGCCAGGGCCATGCCCTGTGCAGGGCCAAATGGCCAACTATTACACGGGACTCAGCTGGGGAGCCAACCATCAGTCTCTGTCCACACTCTGTGCAACAAACAAATATGTGGCACTTTATTAGAAATTGATAATGGACTAATATACTTCCCGGGAAAAAACAATCGTCACCTTGGGCGGTTAAGGTGGTAGTAACTTCAGGCTCCTGCAGATGGGAGTTGCAAGAGGATGATCAGGCTATACATTTCTGTGGGCGTGCGATGGTAGTGTGAGAAGAGGTGGTACAGTGTGGAAAATAGTTCACAAAGCAGGTGATAATAATTGTGAATTTGCACCATAATGCAACAGCTTTGCAAATATTTTTCAGTGTGTTGGGTCACATCAGTGATGTTTCCCAGAATCACTGGATTTAATCACACTCTCTTACTAACTTAGTCTCTGTCCATACCCACTTAATCTAAATCAGATTCACCTCGGGACAACACCTATCCAGCAGTAAAGCAGGAACCAACCCTGGTCAGTCCACCATACAGGCACATGTGCACACACTTACTCACTCATACTGGGGAACTTTAGAGACACCAGGTGACCTAATGAGATATGCATTTGGAGTAGTGAGAAGAAAAAATATTCATGTTGTTTATTTCTTTCGGGTTGAACTGGAGATACAAAAACGAACAATAATAACAAATAAGGGACAAGGGACATCCTGCTGCCACATTACATTTACGGAATTAAGCAGACGCCCTTATCCAGAGCGACTTACAACTGATACAGTCTTCATAATTCAAGCAATGGTGGGTTAAGAGCTTGCTTAAGGACCCAACTGTGGCAGAGGTGGGATTTGAACCCAGGACCTTACGGTCCAGAGTCTAGTGCCCTAACTGCTAGGCTACCACAGTCCACAGTCCAGGTCCTGGTATCCTGACCTGTCCCCAGTAGAAGATGTGTAAAGAATTTTGTGACAGCGATGACTCTGTATTGTTGCCTTGTATATGTTTTCAGGTACAATGGAACAAAATATCCCCTGAAACATTTCATCACGTGGTACCTTTGGTGCCAAAAGGTATTTTAAGCGTTGTAAGAAGGAATAGCAACATTATGAAGTGGCAAATGCTTTACTGTTTTATTCTATTTGTGGATTGTGTTGCAGGCCTGAAATGCAGGAATGGATGTTTAATGAATCATTTTAAAGTTCTACAGAGGACAAACTAAAGAACCCTTCAGAATGCTAGTATTTAGCCTTTCTGTTCTACATTAAATGTCTTATACCATCTCTGTTGTTTGCTTTTTTAATTTGTTCATGTGTTCGTGGTTAAACACCAAACAGGAGAACCCATCTAGTGCTTTCTTTTGGGTTCTGAATCGTTTGGACCGATTCGTTTAGCACAATATGAATCACATTCATTCATTCACTCTTGATTCATTCCCGCACGCGTGCCGGGGCTGTTGAAGGAACTCCTTGTTCTACATTTACTGAATAAAGACCAGTTTGAATTTGATCAGTTATTGGGTTACGAGTAATCGGTTAGGTGTTTTTGCCGAGAGATGTTTTCAAGCGTTAGCTGTGAGCAATGTACACGCTGGGAGGGTAAGCAGTAACAACATGGCGGCTAACGCCGTTTCTCTTCAGTTTCTCCGACATCTGCAGTCCGGCATCGCATTTCTGATTAGCTGTTAATGTTTAATGAAGTAAGTGTATATTTTTTACGTATTTGTTCACCCAAATATTGTTGCACTGCGTCAAAATGAACGGCATCTTAAGGCATCTTATTCAGACTAGAGCACATAGTGATGAAATTGTTTCTTACTGAGCCTTGAATGTTGGTCTTAGGTGTCCATGCTGGGATTTATGGCTGTATTTTAATAGGTGTTGAAATACAAATCAGTTCATAAATAGAAACGTCTTAATAGTAGCTTATACAACCAGCTTGTCCAATCGAAGGAAATGTTGCGCACGGATATTTAAATGGAAGAGCGCGTGCAGACGAGGATTTCTTCTTATATTACATAAGCAATTAAAAAGATCTGCTCGGCTCGCCTCGAGTCCTCTGGGTGGCGCTGCTCTAGTTTGAGCATGAAGACGTAATTATGACATTCCGACATATTTCTGTATTTGAGACCCAGGCGTTATATACCTTTTACCTTTACTACTGTCCATGTGTATATACACAGAGTAACATAGTGCATCTGATCACAGAATTACTGTGTGCAATTAACGCACATAATCTCATACCGCCGGCGTTATTCTGCACTTCTGTTTTCTAATGCACATATCATAGGGTTATGAAGCTTAATAACAACGTCGCTTCTTTGCCTATACTCTAATATATGATTTATATATATAGGCCATAGATAAAAAAGAATCAGACATGACTTTGGCGTGCTTAAAGACAGTGTCGCATAGTAGGCCTGAGGCTCAAAGATGAAATATCGTTTGTAATATGGTATGTGCAAATTACAAGTGCTGGAACTAATCACTAGGTTTTTTAGAAATTGTAAATAAAAATACCTAGATCCAGTTCACATGACCAGTGATTGCACATGTAGCCTTTGATAACTAATCGAATACATCAAGATATCATTTAGGTTTAATTACTTGAGGTAGTTTTTCGTATTGCAGTGGTGACTTGCAGTGGTATCGCGTATTTAAAATGCATCGGGAGATGCTGGTTTCACAACGTGGCCTTGGTGTACTGGGAATTGCTTTGATTCGATTAAGCGGCGGTGCATCATAAGACGCAAATGAATGAACAGCACTACAAAAGATGTGTTATTAATGAATGAGACGATTACAGTACACAGTAAAACACGTGATTCGTTAGAGGGCAGTTAGAGGATAGCATTAGCCTATTGCACTGGTCAATATCGCGATAACTCCTGACAGACGGTATATGGTGCAGCACTGCTGTGTACTGTGTGGGGCGGACGGAGCGGGTGTGGTAGACAGCAGCGTTTTACAGTCTCCACAGGAAAAAAAAAATGCATCCTTCACACTGAGGTCCGCATTTCGTCGCTACCAGGTCTTCATTTTTCGTGCCTTAGTTAGACGGACAAGGTTCGACAATTTTGCCTTTTTCAGTGCAAAAGAAAACACGCCAGGAAAAACGCCCTACTGCAGTATTCTCGTGAAGACAATCGGCGATGCAATCATATATGAGGATGCGTATTTTCAATCCGAATATGTCCTCCTGATCATATGGAGGGAGCTGTTGTCCGAGATGAGTTGTGCAAACCGGCAAATCGCGTTTAACTAGTTGATCAACAGATATGCAAACGTTTCTGTGAAAGCAAGGTAAGAAAGCTCTGATTGCGCATCGATTTGTGCCTTCTAACCTATTTAATCAAGCAAGATGTGTTGTGTGATTGATTTCCTTACAGTATAGACAGAACGACACCGTTGTTGTCGGAAATAACATTTAATTGCTCTCAGTAGTATCTTGCGTTACTCTTAGGCGACAGCAATTTGGATAACGACCATTGAAGCATGGTTGCTTTGTTTTGTGCCTTGGTAAATCTGGTATTTCAGTCACATTGTACGTACTATGTTATGTAATGCATTCGAAATGAATGAATGAACACGGACTGCGTTTGGCATGTAGAACCCGGTGCTACCGAGTATCTGCACAGACACGAATGCAAAGTTATCCAAATATCTGACACCACATCGTACCTGACCTGGGTTCATTAGGTAACACGATATGTTTTTCTGTAGACCTGCACGTCAGAAAAATAGCGAATGAGGAGCGACACGATGCAGAGCAGTCAGTGAGTGGTGCTGAACGGACAGCTCCCGACCCGCCCGCCTGGGCATCTTCTTATGGCTTCTGTCCCAGCAGTCTCACTAACATCAGGCACATCTGGCCTGCGAGAGCTGAACAAATGTTGTAAACGATCGAATGAATATCGTGTTCATACATGTGTTACTAAGAACACACAGGCGTACTGTTTTTGGACATGTGGGGACTGCGGTAGCCTAGTGGTTAAGGTACTGGACTCTGGACCTGATGGTCCTAGGTTCAAATCCCACCTCTGCCAAGCTGCCACAGTTGGGCCCTTAACCCACAATTGCTCAGATTGTAAGACTGTATGAGTTGTAAGTCGCTCTGGATAAGGGCGTCTGCTAAATTCTGTAAATGTTTGAAATGGCCTGCCTTATTCCAGGCACATTGATTTGTGGTAATGGTCATGTTTGTTAATTAGAGATGCACTTTGGATCTCAGTGATATTGCCTTGTAGCAAATCAGATGGCTATTTGTATGGCTAGCGCTGGTGGTGAGGAGCAGGGCTGAACAGGCTTATCGAAATAACACACTGCAGGGATTTGGATGCATATTGGGAATATGATGCTGTACATCATAAGGCATGAGTTGTCCTTTATTTTACATGGTGGGATTAACAATGGGCATGCATTGTTGCGACTTGCCTTTGTGGCAGCTGGTGAAAGATGTGATTTATCAGATTGGTCAATACACCCGTCAGGAGTCTAAGATTGGAATAGGAGGCTTAATGGACATATTAAAGCATGTGGTGATTGGTTTTGGATTACTTGGATATTTCTGACTGACGTAATGGTTCTAAAAAGTGTTTCTGACCTCTTAATGTATAACAAAGGAAATGCTGGGATCTACATAGTTTATCAGAGTTACTCATATTTGTACACCTAGCACATCTTTTGTTCCACCATAACCCTAAGATGCTCTATTTGTATGGAGTTCATGGCTCCTTGCTTTCATGTTGTTTATGCCAAATTCTGAATCTAACGTCCAAATGTTGCAACAGAAGTCGAGACTTATCAGACCAGGCAACATTGTTCCAATCATTGTATGTCCATTTCTGTAGAAAAAACGTGAAATGTTCTTAACTAACAGAAGTGGCTTCCGGAGTGGTCTTTTGCTGCCGTAGCCCATCTGTTTCAAGGTTCAATGTGTTGTGTGTTCTGCGACGCTCTTCTGCATATCTCAGTTGTATTTAATTTAATTTCAATTGTATTTGTGTTTAATTAAGTTGCCTTTCTATCAGCTTGGACCAATCTGGCTATTCTCATCTGACCTCTGGCCTCAACAGGCCATTTTCACCCAGCTAACTGGTGCACACAGGATATTTACTGGATATTTACTGGATATTTACTCTTCATAAGACCATTCTGTTGTATGAAAATCCTAGTAGATCTTTAGGAATACTCAGTTCAGTGCACCTAGCCCCAAAAACCATGCTACATTGAGTCACTTAAATTTCAGCAGGTCATCTTGACCATGTCTACATACCTTAAGACATTGAGTTTCTGTCATGTGATTGGCTGATTTGATATTTGCATTAAAAAGCAATTAAATAGGTGTACCTAATAAGGTGGCCTCTTCGTGTGCGTGTGTGCGTGCGCGTGCGTGTGTGCTTTTAGGACATTTAAGATCTATTTTTACCTATTAGAAATGCTCATACGCTTTTTAGAAGGATCATATAAAAATTAACAAGATCCTTGTTTATTAAATTGAATTTATTAGATTAGATTAGATTCAAGTTTATTGTCACATATACATTGTAGCAGGTACAATATATTTTATTATTATTATTGTTATTATTATTATATTTTTTTATCTTATCTCTTGTCTGTAGTATAATCATTGTTTGCACATGGGCCATTACCAAGAATAAACTATGTCCTTTATTTAGGTGACAATAAGTAATATATAAGTAGAACCTCTTCAAAAGGGTCATGTAGAACATCAGAACTACCTCAATGTCCTGTGAATTAGTTGTCCAAATATTTACCTACAATGAAAAACATTCACTGAAATGTGATACTAGTGATATGACAGGTGTTTGCTCTTCAGTGATATACGCAAACTTGTAGTAGTGTGTGTATATACTACACCTGCCATATGCATTATACAATTAGGTTGTATAGGTGTGAATACAGAGTTTTCACAGTTTTGGCTTAGGGTGATTAGTTGTGTAAGATTATTATAATAATAATAATAATAAAATTTTATTTAAGCGCCTTTCATGACACCCAAGGACACTTTACAATTCAAACAAAAACATAATCAAACAAAGTACACCACAGAAAC
>JAUZSU010016031.1:0-10947 GCA_034780255.1 Parotocinclus maculicauda
TGTGCAGTGGCCCCTTCACCACAGTCGCCAAACCAAAGTCACCCAGCTTCAGAGACTTAGTACCATCAGGATACTCACAAACCTGCAGATTGCACACAAACATGTCTTAGGGCATAACTTGCTTTCTTAATCCAGAAATAATACAGTTACTCAAAGGGCCCTGTATGCAATGGGGGTGTGTCTTCAGTGTTCAGGGGCGACTATGTGGCATTTAGCAAACCTTACTGGACTGGGATAATACAGGGGCATGATTAATGGTGCAGGACAGACTGGCTGAGTATTGAGAGTTTCTATAACTGCTGCTCACTTACAGTAGTCTTTAATGTATTCTCAGAATGGAGCAACAAAGAAAAAACAGGAAGTTTAAAAGAATGGCCAGTCTGGTTTAAGAAAGGCTCAGTGATAACCACTCTGTATAGCTGTGGTGAGCAGAACACCATCTCAGAATGCACAATTTGTCAAACCTTGAGGCACCAGGGCTATAATAGTAGAACACCAGGTTAGGTTCCACTTCTGTCACCCAGCAACAAAAAGGTTAAAAAAATCTGGGCAGCCAAACAGTGGATAACATGGTCTGATCAATCCCCAATTTCTAGAACCCAACTGGATTCTTATGTCAAACATTCAGGCTGGTGAAGGTGGTGTAATGGTGTAAAGAATGTTTTCTTGGCTTGCCTTAAGCCCATTAACACCATACAACCATTCCATCACTGCCACAGTCTATTAAGTATTTTTGTTGACCATGTGCGTCCCTTCATAGCCACAATTAAGCCATCTAATGGTTATTTTCAGCATGACAATATCAATATACCATGTGACAAAGCTTATCTTAAAATGATTTCATGAACAAAACAATGAGTTCAGTGTTCTTCAGTTGTATTCCCAGCATGGTATAAGTTGAGAATTGCACCATGAAAGCACCCCTAAAAAAGTTGTGTGATGCAATCACATCAACATATTAGAAACTCAAAAGAATGTTTTCAACATCTCATGAAATCCATGCCACAAAGAATTGGGGCTGTTTTGAGAGACGAAAATGAAATCCTAGCCATAACTAGTATAGTGTTAAGTGTTTGCTGAGTGTATGTCTTAGTTTTCAGTATGGGAGATTCTGAGACTGTTCTATCAGGAGTGCTTAGAAATTGCCAAAATGTTCTGGTATTGAACAAACCTTTTTAGCTTTTTATCTGTCATAAAGCTAAATGTAACCAAATAAACATATTCAAATGATATGAGTTCTTTATATGGCACCAATGTTGAGTGGAAAAGAAAATGAAAAACATTCTGACATTAAATAAAATGCAAATAAACAGTCTAAGGCAAGGTTTGGATTGCCCTGGACATAACATTTTTTTGGTTTTACATGAAACAGGTAAACAACCCCCAATTAAAAAGCCACAATAACAGCTATAATTATTACAATTGTGATAGTAAATCACAATCCAGGTCCTGACTTTTCTGGATATGTTTATGCCAAAGATGACTTTTATATTGAATTAAATTAAAGAGGTTTATGGTTAGGGTTGGATGTAGTATTCATTATCTACATTTATCATTATCTATAGAAAGTCCTGACACTGATAATAAGATAATTACGTGTGTGTTTGGATGTGTACCAGAAGATTTTCAGGTTTGATGTCGCGGTGCACTATGTTCAACTTGTGCAGGTATTTGAGAGCTGCAGCCAAGTTGTGGACCATGGTACTGGCATCTTTCTCTGTATACTTTGTAGAGGACGTGATGGCATCAAACAGATCTCCACCCTGCATAGGCAAGAAACAGCCAAACTACTACAGTATATGGTCAAACGTTTTGGAAACCCCAAAACTACACACAAAAACCTAAGGTCTTATCACCTTGTGTTTTAACTGCAGTAGAATTTGATCATTTGCTTTACGTTAGCATATGTTATACACCACCTGGTCAGATGATTAGGTACACCTGTGCAACTGCCTGTTAATACAAAAATCTAATCAACCAATCACATAGCATCAGCTGAATTCATTTAGGCAGGCGGGGATATTCAAACTGGGCATCAGAATGGTGAAGAAAGGTGATTTAAGAGACGTGCCATAGTGGTTGGTGCTAGACAGGCTGGACTACGTTACCTGGGCAAAAATGCCTTGTTCTTGCAAGAGGAGAAGGGCCAGACTGGTTCAAACTGATAGAAAGGCAACACTAACTCAAATAACCACTCGTTACAACCAAGGTATGCAAAAGAGGATATCTGAGCAAACAACATGACAAACCTTAAAGCAGATGGGCTACTGCAGCAGAAGACCACACTGAATGCCACTCCTGGCAACTAAGGACAGTCAACCGAGGCTACATTTCACATGGGCTCACCAAAATTGGACAATAGAAAATTGAAAACTGTTGCCTGGTCTGATGAGTCTCGATTTCTGCTGCTACATTTGGTAGGTGGTAGGATTAGAATTTGGCTTAAATAGCGTGAAAGCATGGATCCATCCTGCCTTGTATCAACGGTTCAGGCTGATGATGGTGTAATTGGGTGAAGAATACTTTTTTGGCAGACATTGACCACTTAACACAAATTGGGCATCGTTTAAATACCAGATCCTATCTGAGTATTGTCGCTGATCATGTCCATCTCTTTATGACTACGGTGTTCTATGTTCTGATGGCTACCTCTAGCAGGATAACACAACATGTTACAAAGCTCAAATTATATCAAACTGGTTTCTTGAACATGACAGTGAGTTAATTTACTCAGATGGCTTCCACAGTCACCAGATCTTAATCCAATAGAGCACTTTTGGAACGTGGTGCAGTCCGAGGTTCGCATCAATCTGCAGAAACTGTGTGATGTGTGAGTCAATGCTTACCAAAATCCAGCACCTTGTTAAATCTTTGTCAAAGAATCAAGACAAAGGGGAGTCCAACCAAATACTAGTATGGTGTACCAAATAAAGTGGCCAGAGAGTGTATATAATAAGGACATTTCTGGAGGTCAACAAAGAGTTAAGAATAAAAACATATGCACTATGCTTACCTTGACTAACTCAATTACCAGACAGAGCTCGGATGGCGTATCCACTTCCTCAATTAACATGATAATGTTAGGGTGTTTGACCCGCCTCAGCACAGCCACTTCGCTCTCTATCAGGTGCTCCTGAGGCCACACACCAATTATTTACAAGTACAAGTACGTTTCCTCAAATATAATTTTCCACAATTTTCCACATTACCCCAATTTACCCAAAAACAAAAAACGCTTTTTAAAGCTACAAGCTATTAAGTAATCAGGGTTGAAAGCTTCAAGTTTAAATAACATGATATTAAATTCAATTAAATAATAACTTATAATTTTTACATTTTTAATTATCTGCCTACAGAGACAGTGGAACAGAAAAACTCCCTAAACATTATAAGGAAGGAACCTTAAAAGAACCCTGACTTAAAAAGAAACCCAACCTCATTGGGTGGCCTGGATTATGTATTTAAGTAATTAAGAAATAAACTAAGATATCTAATTAACAAGTGCATTGTAATAGTTTAAATATACATTAGTTAAACAAAAATAGCAGATAACATGCCTAAAGAAAATACATAATATGCATAATAGTTTTATTAATAATATTATTAAAATAAACTATAATCAATTAAACAGATGGCAATATTGTGAAGGGTAAACTAAAATAAAGAATAGAATACAAGACAATAGTGTATATAAATAAAATATTGAATAAAACGATAAAGCCTTTACTAAGTCCCTGGTCAAATGGGGATACATTACACATTGCAAATGCCTAATTTAATTATTTATTTAAGTTTGTATTCATTTTAGATCCTAAATGGTTAAGGCAACCTGCATTTTAGCTAGTTAAAAAATAAACGCTGAAATATTCTACTCACTTTGCCACGGCATTTGTTCTTGTCAATGATTTTTAAGGCAAACTCCTTCCCTGTTGATCTACAGAAAGAAAAACACAATGTCAAAGTCAAGGTCAGATTTATTTATATGGCACTTTTTTCGACAATGGAGCATTGCCTTAAATCAGCTTTACAAATATCTACCTCCAAATAGACCTCTTTGGTTAGACTAGTTCACAATTACACTCCCCTTAATGAAATGATGCTACTTCCATTTCAGCAGTTCTGGTTTTAAGAGCCAGATTATAGAAGCAGCTCTGAGGGCCTGGTTTCAAAATCCCAGGTGGGGTTTGTGTGGCACATTTAAGAAACCCTGCACAGGACTGTTGCTCTGTCTAGGGTGTACCTCTGCCTGCACTGAGTGAATTCCGTAGCAGGCTCTCTGAAGCTGTGTGCCACTGTGCCACCCTATTTACACTTTTACACCTTAAATCTAATTATTTACGGCTGCCAGAAAACTGCTTGCGATCACATACTGTAACAGTAATTATTGTCGTTCCTGCTATTACTATAATTATTATAAATAATATATAAATATTGTCCTTGTTCTGTTGGATCAACTAACTTCTATCACGATTCAGGTGGCAAATCCAAAACTTGGGTTTAAAATCTTTTTGCAAAAGCATTACAGGAATGTGTCACAAAGATAGGATATTACTTGCACACTGTATGCATATTTCTTAATTGCTGTGAATGGTGAATGAAATCATGCAAACATTCTACTATAAAAAAATGTTTACCTTTCAACACATTCTTTTACCACTGCAAAATTCCCATCGCCGATAATCTTCCCCACTTTGTACTTGTCGAAAATGGCAGAGGTCATCAGATTCCTATTATCATTAACTAAAGGAAAAAATGACATTTTTTATTCTCGCCTAGAGGTCAGAAAACTGTGTACATAAAAGCAACACTTTTAATGCAAATGTCTGATTAAATGACATATTCTGTAGACTTTAGACTTTTTATTGAGTGCCCTTTTTGTAGAACATTAGAATTTATTTTAAACATTGAAATTCATACAAAACTGCAATTTCTTATTGAACAAATCAAATAAAATGACAAATCACCTTCACAGGGGAATTATCCCAAGTGACACGCATTATGTATCTTAAACAAGCTAATGAGATTTCATAGTAAACTGTAAATTGCTTGACAGTTTTAAAGTGATCTTTCAGTTTGACCATAAAGTTCACAGTTTTACTATGGATTTTAATGATAATTTTAAGGCCATTCTATGGTTCTACTGTCAAATTTCATAATACAGTTGCAAACTTGGTTAACTATGAACTGACCATAAATTAATTTACAATTCTACTAAGGATTTTGATGGTAATTTGGCCACTTCATGATTCTACTGTAAAATTTCACAATACATTTTTTCCTGGGTAGATTTTGGAGTTACAAGACACAACAAAGGTTCAGGACACTTACCCTCAGGGCTAGTGTTGGTGGTGTTCGTCTGAGGATCACACAGGGAGGTGCTTACATTACAAGCAGAAGAGTGATGAGCTGACACCTGTAAGGACATCACAAATCCTATTTAGACAACACTCGGAATCTCCAATGTAAATACTACAAGTGATGTGAAAATAAAGAGCAAAGCTGAACTTAATCCTGCTTAATGTGAACTTAATCTCGCCTGCACATGTGTTCAAAAGCTTGAGCAATCTGCTATATTGCACCATAAAGCATATTATTAGGCATGCACTGATTGACTCATTTCCATCTGTTTAATGGAATTAAATAAAACGTGCTGTCTCATTTTCTCGAAAAATGGCAGCGTCATGCTGATTTGATCATGCTTTCCTCATTTATTTATGCAAACGAGACGTCTGAAAGCTCTACAGCTTATATTTAAGTCAGCAAATGAAAGCAAACAGCAGTGTTAAAACGGGGCTTTAAGGTCAAAGCAGATGTATTTGATTAATTTCCTACTAAAACAATAAGTGCATGATGAAATAAAGCACACCCCTTCACACATACACACAAAGAAAAGACAGAAAAAAGTAAGAGTCACTTTTCCCTAGTATTTGTTTACTTCCTTCCTTAACCTTAAGAACAGAACCAGTATTGTCAGGTTCCATAAGTATGTTGATGTATTGGAGTATGCATTTCTCTCAAAAACAACAGATACTAATAAGTCGGACCTTGGATACTTTGTTTCTAATTATTCTCTCTTATATTTACAGATTCACTTAGATTTTTTCCAAGCTTGTTTTAAAAGTCTCTACTTCTTAAACTAGTTTCTTACCCTTTTCAAACGTACCCCTTTTAATCCCCTCGGAGTCTTAGTTTCCTCTTCAAGTCTCAGTTTTTCTCAGTCTTATCATTTCAACTCCTTACATTTTGAGTTTCACACCCTTCTTTTCTATTTCTTTACCTTTAAGTATGTACAGGAACACATATACAGAGATTCAAAACATGCCAGAATATGATATTTCGATTTGTTCCAATATGTTTAATCATAACATAAAAGTAGTGACTTTATTGGGTACACCTCCTTGTTTCTACACTCATCGTCTATTTTAGATAGTTCCACTTACCTTATAGAAGTACTTTGTAGTTCTGTAATTACAGACTGAAGTCCATTTGTTTCTCTAAATGCTATGCTCATCTCTTTACTCTGTTCTCTAACGGTCACACAGGACCAGTACAGGACCAGGACATTTGCATTTACAGCATTTAGGATTAGAGGACGACTAACACAAACTGTACAACAATAGATGAGTTACTGTCTCTAACTTTACATCTACAAAGTGGAGCAATATGGTAGATTATTAAAGTTTGTAATCAAGTGTGCAGTTAGTAAACACAGTGTTTAAAAACTCCAGCAGCACTGCTGCATCTGATCCACTCCTACCAGCAAAACAGACAATGACATAAAACCACTATGTCAGGATCACTGCAGTACTGGGAATGATCGAATATTCCCTGGTCGTTGGTGGTCCTGTGGGGGTCACCAGAACAGAGTAAATGGGACTAACAAAGTATACAAAAAAATAGATGGACTCCACAGTCTTAGATTGGATAGACATTGTTAATGAGATACAATGAGATGTAATTTTTTTTTTCTCTCACCCAAGCTGTTTGAAGTTTTGTATATAATCTGAAAAAAGTACAGCAAATTTCTGTTTCAAAATAAAAACAAAGAATAATAAAAATAAAAAAAATAGATGTACTACAGTCTGTTAGTGCTTCAATATGGTAAGTGAAATTGATCAAATGGACAATGTGTGAAAACAAACAGGTGTACCTAATAATGTGACCGGTGAGTGTATACTACATTTTAGCAAAATATCACTTGGATAGGGTCACAAAATTGCATGCTGTGCGACTGTATAGCATCATGATGCCACTGCCAATCAACATCTTATCTGATGAACCCAAGCTACCTGATCAGATAGAAAGTTGGGAGTTTTGTAGCATCTAGATATAATTAAATAGTAAGTCTTAAAGTTCTGAGGCATCTTGGAGAAGTTCTTAATTGCTTCAAACACCATGGTGTATTTCTGCAAATCAGACCTGTGTGCTGCTCAGTGGATGGAAGCACTTTAGGAAAAAATAGCATTCTAGCATTCTGAAAAAATAAATAAATAAAAACACTCAAACTTTATTGTACCTTTACAGAAAGATGGAAGCCTTCTCGCATCTGCTTGTTGCAACTGAACTAAAAACAATAAAAGATATTTATGGATGCACGTTAATGGGTAATATGGCCTAAAATAAGTCTAAAAGCTGCAAAGAACCATTACAACAGATGCCCACCTAGCCACTTAAGCTATCACCTCTTCTCTGTTACAAACGAGCTAATGGTAAAATGCAATGAATTATATATCAAGGTTCTTTTAATGATACTTCAATCCCCAGGCTTTCTTTGAGAAGTGAGAGCTATTTATATAACACCTGTCTGAGCATTTGTACTGTTGTGTAACCCCAATTTCAGGTGAAGTTTTTAATATGATGCTGCTTTTTGGCAGGGCCGGGAGTCACGTGCACACAGTACTGACCATGTCCGTGGGAGGGGTTAACAGATGAAGGGGTTGCAAGCCATGCACTTTGATGGACTGGCACCCTGTCGGGGATACGATCATCAATGATTGCAACAGGACAATTTGGCATTAAATAATTAATTGAATGCCATCAAAAAGGTAATTAAGTTCAGAGACGAAACAAATGTATATTTTGCGTTGTAATTGATTATGCAGTATAATCTGCAGGAATATGTTACCTTTTAGTTTATTCCCTGCAAATGTAATGTTCTCATTTAGAAAACAAAGTAAGCGTATCATTTGACTAAGTGTAAAAAAAAAAAAACCTGATTTGTTACTCTTTAACTACTGCAAATTCTGATTCTGACCAAGTTACCAATATCTTATTTGTGCTCTTCCTGTATCGGGTTTAAACCTCTAAACTTGACAGACTGTCACCTCATTGGGTGTTCCTGGGTCTTATTATCTCATATCAGACTGGTCAGGCTCAGATTTGATGAAGCTTCTGATTTAGGCCAACATGATCAATATGGCCATAAGCAATCCTAATACTCTGTCATTATATTTGACCGTGGTCCAGTTTGTAGATCATTTAGGCTGAGCTACCAAAAAAGATGGCAGTATTGAATTAAACAATCTCTCTAGTGGTTAGGGTACACCTATGATGTCCAAATTCCTCTTAATTATTAGTTGCAACAAAATGCAAAATGTGCAACTGGAAATTGCGTTTTAAAGTAAGACATGCCCTCTGTAGCCAAGACTGATGGAGACGTCATCCTGTTTATAGACAATCTCAAAATGCATCCCAAGCCTCAGAGTGCCAAACCACAAACTGTAAACTGCTCTACCTCCTTAGCTCCCCCGGTTAGTATTCAGCCTATGCAGAGGTGACTGATGGTTGATAGTGATTTACAGTTCCTGGGACTTTAATGATAACAATAATAGATTGTATTTTACGCACCTTTTCAATGCCCAAGTACACTTTACAGTAGGGGTTACACAACTAGTAATTTTTACTAGTTCATTAAACTAGTCATTAAACATTAGTCGACTCGTCGTGTTTTCCACAGTTAAAGCAAAAATAAACTCTGGAGGTTCTTTTTTCTTTTCATTTTCTTTCCTTTTTTAATTCATTCAGTTTAATGCGGATTAGCAATGACAAGGAATGCATCAAATCATATTTGAAATAACAGACATACACAATATCTAAATTCCAGCTGCAATGCTTCCTTAGGCTATACTTTTAAAGATGACAATAAATAAATGTGCAAACAATACAACAGAGCAGTGCTTAATTTGAGCTGGATCCTGCTGGTATTCAGATCTGGTTTTACACTGGTACCTTTTACATATGGAGCACATGTCGAAATCCAGGACTTCTGTGATTCTGTATATAGTATACAACACTATATTAAGCAATATTATTAATCAAATTTCAAGTAAAATGAATCTGTGCATAACCATTTTTCCAAACACCCAAATAGCTAATTTTTCTTGATGGTAACGGTGTAATTATATAAGCAGAACGCAGCAAATTCAAGCATCAGAAGAGTTTGTGGCAAACTTTGAAAGCTACTGTATTACGTGTGGCTCATGCACTGTTGTTATGGGCCCTTTTACCTAATGCCCACTTGCCGAATCACAGCACGCTATGTACTCCCTGCACTGATGTTTTACAAGCACTACGGTTTAGAATTGGATCTATTCTGAAGTATTTCCAGACTACCAAAGTTTGATTGTCACCCAGTTTTTAAAGCTTGGTACTGTTTTTTTCTCCTTTTGAATAGTCGACTACAGCTTCTCATTGCGACTAGTGGATGTAAGAGTCGACTAATAAAAATTAAATGCAAAGCCCAAAGTACTGGATACAAACAAATAAGGAAATGCATTTATTGCACTACATATAGAAATTGAATTTTTGTGTAACTATATGCCTATGTAAAAAGAACATTATCATAAGACTTAAAAACACTGAATGCTAAAAGTCTGGACACCAACTGAAGACAGTTTAGAATAGCGAGAAGATCAGAGTCAGCAGAACATAGCACATGTTAAGGATTATAGATGTGAAGCAGGTCCAAAAGGTGAGAAGGTGCCAGTCCATTTATCGTCTAATATGTAAGAAATAATACCTTAAAAGCTGTACATAATTAAATTGGAAGAAAATGGAGATTACAGAAAAAAGGAGTAAGTATGATCACGGTTCCAATAGTTTCAGTCAATTGGCTTCACACGTAGGCTAAACAAAAAGACCATTACAATAGTCTAGGCAAGAAAAAGAAACAAAGGTATCAGAAGTGTTTGTTCATCCAAAGTTTGACCTCTTGGATGAATGCTGTCAAAGCTGAGAGTGGAAGGGTTAAGGGTTAGACCTATACCCCGCTAAATAAGCATTATTTAGCACTTGATCATCATCATACTGTTCTACCTCCCTTCTGACATAGAAACAGCTCTAATTCTACAGCAAGATTTTGGAAACCATGTCCACGGGTGCCGTGTTGCCATGGTTACAGGTTCTCACCTTAAAGTTGTGCATGCTGCGGGGACTCGTTGGGGAAGAACTGGACGACTTATTGGATTTGGAGGTGGAGATCTGAATGGGACTGGGCACTACTCCATTTACTAGAGAGAGAGAGAGAGAGAGAGAGAGAGAGAGAGATTATAGTAGAGAGCAAGCAATGCATTGTGAAGAGCATAGCTATATTATGTACTATGATATCTGGCAGATGCTTTTATCCAGAGCGACTTAAACAAGATAGACTGAGGATTTAGGGCTTTGCTCAGGGTTCCAACAGTAGCAGCTCGGGAATGCTATGACTTGAAACTTGGACCTTCTGGCCCGTAGTCCAGTAGCTTAATCACTAACAGAGTTACTGATTCTAGAAAATTAGATTCTTCAGACAAAACATTTATAGTCTGTTTAATACACTTCAGCAAGCAATCTTCACAATAGAAAAAAACAGCACAAAGGATAGAAAAAAACAATGGGGACCATTTTACCTTTTAGCAAGTTTACATTTTACCAAGTTTAACCTTTTTTGTTTCCTGTGGTGTTTTGCTT
>JAUZSU010016052.1:0-10947 GCA_034780255.1 Parotocinclus maculicauda
TGTGTATGTGTGTATGTGTGTGTGTGTGTGTGTGTGTGTGTGTGTGTGTGTGTGTGTGTGTGTGTGTGTGTGTGTGTAAAACAGCATATGAGTGAATGAGGCAGATGGGGTTGCTATATTTCAGATGAGCAGTACTTCTGGGAAAGACTTATCCATCTGACAGAAATGAATATCTTTATCAAACAATACTGCATCTACTATATGTATCTGGTGCAGCTTTCTAAACATTTCATTTGAACTAAGGTACATTTATGCAAGAGTACAGAACAGCAGGTGGACGAAACCACGAAAACCCACAACAATAAGTTAAGAGCTAACAGGAGCTAGATTTAACCGTTCTCTCCTGAACAACTTTTGTCATTCATAGAATGCCTTTTCATGCCCAGAGTGGTTTATGGTGGGATGTTGGACCAGAAGATCTTCCAGTGTGTTGTGAGATGAAAGAGGTGGATGTTTCCCAAAAGGTCCAGTATGTTGCTTTTAGTGGTGGTTTTATCCCTGTAGTCATCAAACTTTTGGTCTGTAAGGGTATAAGGGTTTTATCATTCTGGAATGGTGTGGACCTGCTCCTGTTCAGTGTAGCTTAATATATATATATATATATATATATATATATATATAATTATTAATATGGCTGATTATTAATTAGACCCTGGAAAGAAGATTTTAAAAAGACTCAATCCTGACAACCTCTCACATTTTTGTTGTTGTAGAGTAGTCACAGACTATGACTTTGCAAACACTGGGGATCTTTCATGGTCACTAATTGGAAGACTGCAGCTAGATTCCTTTGAGATTAGGATTTCATTCCTTTGGGACCTGTGATTTAATATACTTGCTATATCCAGTGACAAAAAAAATACTCACCAAAAAGGAGTATATGTTAGTGATTACAATATTAGAAGAAAAGGATTAGTTTGCTGGGGAAAACGGTACAATTGAAAGGAGGCTCTAATACCCTGTTGGGCCGCTTCTAGCCTGGATACAAGATGTGGTTAGGCATGGCTGCATACAGGTTCTATATGGTATCCTGCAGCCCATTTGCCTATGGAAGTTGCAGCTGGGCTTGTAGATCCCGTAGCTTGTGGGCTGCCTAAGCTTACACCCCAGCTGGTCCTATAAATAATAAATGCTCAATTGGTGATAAATCTGGGGATCAGGCAGGCCAAGAAAGTTTTGCAATCTGGTGGAGACTCCTGTGAAACCCTTTCTGGGTTATTCTATTGAAAATGGCCAGCTGAAAGCCTTGGCATAAAAGGCAACACGTGGCTGCAGGATTTCTGGCACATATCTCTGAGCTGTTAGTTGTTAGTGTCCCTAGTACCCCTACTAGGGGTGATCAACAGTTGTATGCGATGACTCCCTAGATCATCACAGCAGCAGATGGTGCAGTATGTCACTCCAGAGCAAAGGCAGGATTTAATCACATATCACAAGGCCTCCAAACTCTTATCTTAACATCGCTGAATCACAAACAGAACCTGGATTGATCGTTAACAATATGTCACACTACAAATTTTGGAAAACTGAACAATCAAATATTTCAAAGTCTGTTTCAGGGATGAGCCAAAGTAGTTTCTGTTCTCACTTTGCTCCTTCCTGTTTGTTGCTGGTTTGGGCTTAGCTATCGGTCACTATTCAGCATATTTAGGATTTTACGCTAATAGTAATATTATATATATTATTACGTTTGATTTCATTGCAATCCCAAGACTGACCTAAGACAGCTTTGATTAGTACCTTACACCTAATGACTGCAATAATGTGATTTCACTGAAGATTCTAGAAAGAAATTTGTCAGCGTTCTATTAGAGCTGATACATGCTGTTTACTGGCAGTTAATTTACAATTTCTGGTAATTTGTTTATTACGTGTCCTGACCATGTGTGTAGGAGTCACACAAAGGAGTGCCACAAACTTCCCTTTTGTCATCATGTTGACGAATCCACACACATGCAACTCTTTGTTTAAAATTATTCCTTGTCTTTCTTTATCACAGAAGGCCAGGTTACATGTTCAAGCTTGTATATATAGTCCAGGTAACAGGCTATTGTTTATTGTTTTGCTATTGTGTTTTGTCTGATAAAGGTACACACAGACAACAGAGGAAGTAAAAAGGGCAGCATTTGAGACACAGATAAACTATGGAACTCTGAACGTCTTGACAATGAAGTCCTATTCTTCTTAATTCATCCTGTGTAACAACACAAAAGAACCAAGGACCAGAGAAGCAAGGCATCATGAAGTCCAACCAGGAGCGCAGTAATGAGTGCCTGCCTCCAAAGAAGAGAGAAATCTTGGCACTTGAAGAGCGACAGGTGCTCGTATCATCAACCATGAATGAGAGCCAAAGTGGGGAGAACCTGGCATGGCTTGCTAGTGTAGCCAGTATGGCCAGCATGGCCACTGTGCCCGGCCACGTTCCATCACGAAACAATACTACTGAAGCTGACAGCCCCCCACCATCAGCCAAGGCCCTGAATATGGTGTCAGAATACTTACCTTCCACCTCTGCCTCCAACAGCAACTTTTCATTATATACAAGCTCCACACCCAAAGGAGGTCTATCTGGGACCGCCACAATAACAGCCAACCCTGCTGTTCTCTCCTCCAACTGCCCTCATGCAGCAGGACCCATTCAGCCTACGCAACTGCCAACTAACCTACAAATCATAGGTCCTTACACCAGTTTCATTTCGTCCCAGATTGTTCCAGCTGCAGCAAGTCCAACCCAGTCATGCAGACCCACGCAGGAGATCTATGCCACCGCTCTCATCCCACAGGCTCCTAACGGAAACCCACAGAAGCAACATGTTATTTCGCCCTTATCTAGTGTAGCCCACACTACCAGCCAGTGCATTCAGGTAGAGAGCACCCCCGTTGGCTTGCCTGTGATATCTTCAACCTCTCAAGTACCCCTTCAACTACATCCCCATTCAGCTGTTCTTGCACCTCACGGACTGGCTCTTGCCCCCTCTCAGGTGCTTGTACATTATACAGACGGTGTCATCACTAAACACCCTGACTCCCAAGGCAGAGACCTGCGGAATGGTACTCTGGGAGATGTCACAGTGGTCAAACACAGCACCAGCATGGTAAAGGGAATACCTAACAAACTAGAGAATGACGAGAGCCAAAGGCATCAGAACCTGGGCCTCCAGGCCCAAACTCAGGTCCTGCTTCCTACAGACTATGCCACTCATGACAGTGTAGGACTTCAGACATCAGTCATGCTGGTGTCAAGTAACCCCCTGGTAGCCAGTAATAGCACTGAGCTTCAGAGTGCCCTCGGTAAAGACCAAGCATCTCTGACTCGCATGGAGAGAACAGGATTGCCTGTGGGGAAACCGATCCCCAGAATTTCTTCTCTCACTCTCTCTTCTTCAGACAGCTTGGCAGCATCTTCTCTAGGTTCAGCTCTATTGCCTCACACTGTCCTGCACACATCTCCCTCGACTCAAACCCAGGAGCTTTCCACAAGCATTTTCTCTACCACACAGCTGCCTATTATTGGCTATATTACTAGTACATCCGGGGAGCCCCAGCAGGCAGTGGCTAGTTACCATAGCAACCTCCCACAGCATCTAGTCATCTCAGGCAGCCCCTCCCTTCTCATCCCTGTGAGCGCTGGTAACATCAACACGTCAGCACCCGACACAGAGGTTACTCGCTGCTCCATCCCTAGCATTCCTCCTTCCAATATACAGACTGTAGCCACAAGCCTGCCTCAAGCCTACATCACTGCAGCCACACCCGCTGTTACGCCCTCCGTCCTCCCTAATGGTAAAGAGATCAATGGACCTGAGGTACAACCTCCAGAACCAGTGGTGCACAATTCCACACAGTTGCAGCTGACTGGCCTTTCAGCTGGTTTAGTGACCCCTCCAGCGCCTGTGCATGCTTCGACACCCCCAAGTCCTCAAAATGCACCTCCTTCTCCGTCATCAGCCCTGCCTCCGTACTTCATGAAGGGCTCTATCATTCAGCTGGCTGATGGGGAACTTAAGCGTGTAGAAGACCTGAGGACAGAAGACTTTCTCCAAAGTGCAGAAGTGAGCAAAGAGTTAAAAATTGACTCGAGCACAGTTGAACGGATAGACTCCAGCAGAACACCCGATGCAGTGCTCATACAGTTTTCAGTTGGTGAACACAAAGCACAGGTTAGTAATGTTAGTTTTGTTGCAGTGTTTATCGGTTATAATTAGTATCAACAAACCCAGTTTTTGGAGGCTGAGGAATTTTGTGGCGTTCAGCGGCGAGCAATCTGACCATTGTTACCCTGGGGGTCCCAAAGAGGTGTATGTAAAACATTATATAAGCATTTATTTCATGAATAATGTAAAATAGAAAACATCAAACAAATCATAACACTGCATAGATATTTTTGGTTGCTGCAGGATGTTGTTGTAGTGTGTTTCTTAACAATAGGGTAAAAAAATACGACCAATCAGATTTATGATTTTCACTATGGGGGCTGGCCCATTAATGTCTTACCCCTTCTCAGCATAATAAAGAAGGTGCTATGTATTCTTAATTCAGGAATAAACATAACTGCCTATGCAAATGCTAATTAGGCCAGATGGTGACTTGCAGAGAAACTTGCAATAATTCTGCAACGTCAGCCAAGTCACAATTTTTTTACCTGCAAAGTAATAGACCATTCAAAGACCATAAGCAGACCATTTATCTGGTAAATTTACTATGCATTAATAATATGTGTGCTAGTGGAAATGGCTCCCAATGTATGTACTGCACGCCACTGGGCAAACTTTTACTGATTATGCCTAATATGCATTCCAAGCTTTTTCGGACAGTTTCATGTTCTGACAAGTCCTGTTTGTTTGCTCCTTTTCTGTAGGTATGTGTGGAAGTTCTCGTCGAGTACCCATTCTTTGTGTTTGGTCAAGGTTGGTCGTCCTGCTGCCCGGATCGCACTACCGAGTTACTGGCACTGTCATGCGCCAAACTCTCTGTTGGTGATGTGTGTATATCCCTCACACTGAAGAGCCTGCGGAACGGTGCGCTAAGAGAAGACCAAACCTTCGTCCCTCTGAAGAATCATAATACCAATAATCAGAAAGCAGTAAAGACGAATGGGCAGGCTGGAGAAAGGCCAGCTGAGAGACACAATCAGACAGATTACAACGCCGTTAGATTAGCAGACCAACCAAACACCGGAGGTCCTGGGCTTGAAGGTTTTAACAGTGTGATCGTTTTAAAGAACGGCGAGGAAAAGCCTCACGCTGCAGGAAGTCGCAAGAGGAGGTGGTCGGCCCCGGAGAAGGGCGAGGTTAGAAAGCCACAAGAAAATGATCCCCCTGAGATTCTCCCCAAACTGTCTTACCTCTCACAAGAGGTAAAGGTCAGCATAGAGGGAAGGTCCAGTATGGGTACATGAGGTACTTTCTGCGCAAATAAAGAGTCACCTTCAGTCACCATCACAACGGAGGGCGTTGACTCTCAAGGCAAAGAGTCCACTAACAAGAGGGGCATTGTAGTCCAAACTATTAAAGAAACACCCTCAGTTTGTTACATGAGGTGTTGGATGGCCACGATTGTTCCAAAACAGTGTGTGTTTACTGACAAAGAAAACACAGCAGTACAAGAACAAGAATCTTTTGGTTAATTCGTCATGTTTTTAGTGTAACATAAGCTACTTTTGTGTGACAGTATTTACAGTATGCGTTTTTGTAATAAAAACATACATATAGTTCCTGACATTTGTCTTAGGGCATATATATTGAGAGGATACTTATTTTTCTAGATTTAGCCATCGTCTGTTTGGCACTTTTGTCTATTTTCATGTAAAGTGTAGCATCGTTGTATATCAGTCATAACCAGTGGTTCGAGCACTTATAGACTAGTAGGCTGGATGGAATGGTGAAAATTGAATTTGATATGATAAATTAGTTTTTTGAAGGTAGTAGTTTGTAAAGATGCCCTAAGTACCATAAAACAGAAAATATATATATATATATTAGTCAGAATAATTATTTGCTATGTAACTATAATTTAAAAAGACAACCCTAAAACAAATCTGTATAAATAACAAGCATTCTGCAATTGACTCAGAGAGGCAGAGAATTGCGATTGTAAAAGATTTGATTTCAGATGAGTGGACGTTTATATCCTATAGATTTGGGGCGAATCTTGTTGAATCTTGAGAATTCTACATATTTTCACCAATGGGTTTGAAATCTAAATAGTCAAAATGTTCTAGATATGCAATATTACGACTATTCACATACCTCAAACGTGACACAAGGCTGTTTCAGGTTCCGTTCAGGACCTGTCTGAATTTCATGCCCATGTTCATGTTCATACAGTGGATATGATCAGGTGAATCCATGCTCAGCCCATGAATATTAGCACTTTACTGATGGCAATGGATAGATAACATCTTCACCTCTGCTTTGCTGCTTTGGCAACTCTCATTTGCACAACATTGAGTTTTGAATATTGTCAGCCTTCCTGTGCTTTGTAACCCCACGTGAAACCACAAATCTACACAGTCATGTGTTAAGAGCATCATGTAGCTATAGATAGGCAACTACGTTTAAATTGTTCGGCCATATAAAAATGCAGTACAGCACATACATTGCTCACAAAAATGAGGGGATATTTCTAAATGAACTAATCCCCTCATGTTTGTGAGCACTGTATTACATTTGTTTATGGGTAAGAACTTTTGGTCCATATATCATTGTTAAGGTTTTCATAAAAGCCAGTAGCAATTACAGACTGATCAGAATGACAAATTTCGATGAAGGTCATAAAGGAACAAATGCTTGTAAATGACAAGATAGTAAAAGTCATGTGATCGTTTTCTTACATATAATGCTGTACAGTGGGTCAACCACACAATAACCAAAATGTTTCACAGACATTTGATGTCAAGTCATAATGGCGTATGATGTTCAAGCAACTTTTTTTTAATTCTCTGTATCTAAAACTTACTTTAAGACTGAGTTGGGGTTGTATTCTTTTCAGGCCCAATGTACAATACACACAAGTCTGCTGGCTGTCTAATATGAGAGCACTCTACTATGTTGAAAAAGCTATAATTTGTATACCAGTCATTATGGATTTTGCAATTTGCACAAATAGAAATATTAAAGTAGGTTTATGGAACGTTTATCTCAAGTTATGTCTGTTGTTTGTCTTTACTTTCCTGTTATATGGAATTAAGCTTGGATGTCCATTTTTTTGTGTGAGAGTACAACGCTTGTGAAGGTTCCCACGAGAGTGCATGTGTGGGAGCAAGTGTGAGAGGCTGGATCTCATGATACACCCTGTTTTCAGAGGTAATATTCTCAACTCTCAGCTGGATAAGGGAGCAATGCGCGATTGCACATTTAGGGTAGGTTTTTAAGCACTTTCAACACAATCCGCATGTGTGCACAGCAAAGGCGAGATTTACGGTCCATGGTTGTGGCTAGACTAAAGTGTCTTTATATTGTGTAAAATTAGCATTTACACACATTCGTAACTGATGCAACACAATGGTCGTGTTTCGATATGGCAGCGAAAGGTCTGGTGCTATGACATTAGAATAGCCGTCGACATCAAAGCCTCTCAAAGTCTCATTTGTCATTCGTTTTTGTCCGTGTGTTACAATGTTTTATTTCCTTTCATTTGAGGGACTGTATCTAACCTGGTCTGGTCTTACTTTATTACTGTAAGTGAGCAGATCTCAGCTAGTCCAATAGCAATTCTCTGGACGTTTATCATATTGTTTGGATGATTTCTTGATAAAAAAACAAATTTTTTTTAGTAATGTTATTCACTGTTAGTTTTTAAATCATGCATGACATGCTTTGAAACTGAAGCGCTACAAAATACATTTCAGCAGTGACATTCCGGGATAAATGGTGAGATTTGACACTTCATCCAAAGTAATATAACACCTTTTGTCTGAAGGGAGCAGATTTGGCATCTTTTGTTTTGGAAAGAACGATGAAGTTATTTAGTTCAATTTTCAATTTCAGTCAGGCAACTTCAGGAGATCTCAGGTGAATAGAAAGGCTCAGTGGCTTGCTAATTTCATGTTCAACATCCTATAGTATACAGCAAACACAAATGGAATTTCCTCAGCTAACTAGCATCTGCTTTTTGTACCCGAGAACAGAAATGATACCACTGTGTGTTTCATGCTCCAAGTTTGTGTGCATTCCATGGTAATGTGGAAAAGTACTGTTGTTTTCATGTTTCCACATTTGTATCCCATTATCTTTTGGATTCAGTTGACTTATCACGCCTCAGTGACCAGAAAAAGCCTCAAGCAATAGCACCACAACTGAGGGTGAAACTACCGGTACAAGTCGTCACTAGTCATGGCCCTTGAGCCTTCAGTCCAGCTTTAAAAACATTAAAACATCCTTGTTCCTCACCGCCGCCATCTGCTGGACAAAACTGTAATATCTGCATGAGTTATCATTTCCTTACCAAATCATTGAACTTACATGTTATGAGAACAGAATTTTGAGAAAGAACCAGTGGAAAATATTTCAACTGACCGTGTATAACCTCATAAAATAACAAAAACAAAACAAAAAAAAACAAACAAAAACCCAGAAAAAAGTTTTTTTCCCCAAACTTTCTGAAATGTAAGCAATGTGTTATACTATTACTCTTTGTGTGACTAGTGTACCTGTATTAAATACTGTTCTCCTTCTTGACTTGTTCTTTTCATATAAAACCAACAAAAAGCAAATAAGACAGAACTAAACCTCACCTGTTGTTGTGATGTGTCTCTGTGAACGATGCATCCAAGACTGTTCAGTGGATTCAGTGCTCTCTTTAGTTTGACGGTGCTGGAGACTTTTTTCTTTTTAATAAGTCCTATATTATTTGACCTACACAAAATGTAAAGACATGTGGGATTCAGCTTTTGGCTGGTTTTGAAATGAGCTGTTGTACAGTACAAAATGATTGTTTCTGTGTACTCTAATAAAACTCTGTGCAAGTTTTAGGTGGTTTTCTTGTTTTGTGACGTTGCATGCTAGGTCAATGAACACAAAGCAATAATAAGACTGTTGTAACATAGCAGCACAAACACAGTTGGAACAATTGGTAGCAAGAAACAGAGATTGGGGAGACCTGGTAAGGCCAGACGTTTTTAATTTCTTGTTCCTCGGATGACCCTTCTTAAGAATCTACTGAGAAGGGAGGAAAAAAAATAAAAATAAACCTTTATTTTTCAGCACTTTTCAATTTCTTGAGGACTATGTGGAATCAATACAAGGAAGGAGGAAGACATAAAAATACATTTGTATTTAAAAATCAAATTTATTTAACCTACAATTAAATTAAAGTGAATCTAGAAAAAAAAATAATAAAAAGAAGAAAACCGTTGGCTCTCCACCGGAGGGTGAAAAAAGAAAAAAAAATACAAAAATTATATATATATATTTAAAATAAAATTAGCAATAAAAAAGTCTGTCCTTAACAAGTTAAAGTATTTATTAGACCTTATGTGATATTAGTGGATCATGTGGTAAGTTTATAACAATGCAGAAAACAAAACAATTATAGTTCTGTGCAGAAATGCCCAAACTGTTGTTGTTTTTTGGTAACATGCTCTTGTATTTGTGTCTCTGGTAGATAACTGGGCAATCATCTATTCTCAGAGTTTGGCTCTGGAGGAGAAGCTGCCCCTGCATGTCTGTTTCTGCCTGGCACCGCGGTTTTTAGATTCCAGCTACCGCCAGTACGCCTTCATGCTCAGGGGCTTACAGGAGGTCGCCAAGGTATAACCTACTGACCGGGCTGGGTTTGTGCCAGGGGCATTTCTAATGCAGGGTGGCACCCTTTTACTCTCAGTTACCAATGACAATTGTCAAATGTTTAGTGTTTTTATTGTAAAATATATATATTTTTTTATTTATTATAGATATTTTTATTATATATATTCTTATTTAGTGTAATGTTTGTTTTTGTATAATGTTTTGTGATTGGGGCTGTTTATATTGCAGTAGTTTTATAGTATTTTACTTATTATTTAAGTTTTAAATGTATGTATTTATGTTTTTAAGCTAAAGAGCGAGTAGGTAAACCTGCTGAAATATTTTATTTATTTCAATTATTAATTACAAATAATTATTCAAATAATTAGAAATTATTATAAATGTATCAAATTTCTGTGGTAATAAAATGCTAAAAAAATCATTTTAAAATATTAAGAAAATATTTATACATGTATTGTTTAAATCATAAATTTTAACAAGGAATAAATATTATTTATTAATATAAATATTATGTATTAAGAATGTCTTTTAGGTACAATAAATATAAATTAATTAATTCAGCGATTAATTAATAAAAAAAATTAAGTTATTTATTAATGTAGTGATTTGTTAGTCATAAATATTATTTATTAATATAAATATAATGTATTAAGAATGTCTTGGGTACAATAATTAATATAAATTAATTAATTCAGCTATTAATTAATGAATATTTTTTAAATTATTTAATAATTTAATGATTTGTTAGTCATTAATATTATTTATTATTATAAATATAATGTATTAAGAATGTATTAGGTACAATAATTATTATAAATTAATTAATTCAGCTATTAATTAATAAATATATTTTTAATTATTTAATAATTTAATGATTTGTTAGTCATAAATATTATTTATTAATATAAATATAATGTATTAAGAATGTCTTAGGTACAATAATTAATATAAATTAATTAATTCAGCTATTAATTAATAAATATATTTTTAAATTATTTGTTATTGTAGTGATTTGTTAGTCATAAATATTATTTATTAATATAAATATGTTTTAAGAATGTCTTTTAGGTACAATAATTAATATAAATTAATGAATTCAGCTATTAATTAATTTTAAAAAATAATAAAATTAATTGAATGATTTAATAGTTATTCGGGGTGCCCCCGGAGGCGCACGGTGAGCTGATGTTGTCTGGTTGTT
>JAUZSU010016063.1:0-10946 GCA_034780255.1 Parotocinclus maculicauda
TGCTACAGCAACACACATAATAAGAATAAAATCGGATAACAATATATGTGTTGCTACAGCAACACACATAATAATAATAATATAAGTCGGATAACAATATGTTTGCGCCTTCAGCGCAACCATAATAATAACTAGAATCGTGCATTTCCTGAAGAAAACACTGGATGGTTGCGCAGCTAAAGCCAATTCCGGTCCGCAACGAGCTAATAAGCTGTCACAACTATACAGTATAGGATCCTGAGTTTGTGCAATTATTTTATACAAGTATTTTATTTGGCCTGTGCCCCTACTTTTAGATATAAAAATATTTTTCAAATATATAAACTTATCCACCAATTTGGCCTACAACACAAATCACTGTGGTTATCAAAACGCATTCAGTCATTACTTTTCCACGGTTCAGCAGTAAAACACTTTTCCCACACAGCATTCTGCACAGGACTATGCTTTAATAGGACATTGCCAAAAAAATATTTTGTGCATACAGCATGAGATAGAAAAAATACAAACTGACTGACAGGTTTAAAATAAACCAATTTATCTTAATTGTTTTATAGAAACAATTAGATCATTTATATAGGGTCAGAACTGTTACAATGAATAGTGTGACTATAGCTCTTTTTTATTACCTACCAGACTGTATTATGTCTTTAGAGAAAGGAAACAGCATACACCTGCCTGCTACCATTCACACAGCTCTAGTACCTGGGAAAAAAGTGAAATTGTAAAGCAATCATCTCTACTAATGTGATGACAGAAATGTGGCCTGTTTTGTTTAAAGCCCACTCACCACGTCAAGGTACAGACCAAGAGTGGGTTGTTAGTAAGACAGGACAATGACAAGTTAGTATACACTGACAAACGACACAAAACAGGTACGCACACAAACCACAAACTACTGAAACTTAAACAACAACAATTCAAAGCCAGAACATTATATATTAGAACATTAAGAAATGCATAGAACTATTTACAGAACTTGAATTTTTTGGTCTTGCATAAGAACATGCAAGATTTTTTTTTTAGCTTACATAAAAAAATCCTTATAAATATAAATCTTTACAGACCTAAACTTTTTTTTGGCCTTGCACATGAATATTAAATGCAAGATTTTGAATGGGAGTTTAAAGTAAAAAAAAAAAATATATATATTCAAGCCTAATAAGTTTGATAAACATACCGATTTTTGTGTACTAATTTGAGCCATCAGTGAATCATTGTAAAAAAGATATTCAGGTATGACCAAAAAAATTCCAGCAGGTTCCTTATCCATGATAATCCGTCCTATTTTGCTGTGCTCGCTTTACATCCATTCAGCAATTGACTGTTATCTCCAGTTATAATCCAAGTCACAATCCAGCATGTTACTTAGATCCATGATAATCCATCCTATGTTGCTGTTTCTGCTTGACATCCATTCAGCAATTGACTGTTACCTCCAGTTATAATCCAAGTCAATCCAGCATGTTCCTTACATCCATGATAATAATCCCTCCTGTGTTGCTGTGGCCGCTTAAGATCCAATCAGCTATTGTCTGTTACCTCCAGTTATCATCCAAGTCAATCCAGCATGTTCCTTACATCCATGATAATCCCTCCTAGTTTACTGTTTCCGCTTGACATCCATTCAGCAACTGACTGTTACCTCCAGTTATCATCCGAGTCACAATCCAGCAGGTTCCTTACATCCAAATTCTGCAGACAAGTAATTATTTGTGTACGCTTCATAGGTATCATCGGGCAGGTTCCTCCCTTTGTCTGTGTTTTGTAGAATTATGGGAGCGACACAAAATGTTGACGCGATGTGATTTTCATATCCAGTGTTGCATTAATCCTGGAAAATGCCATAAACAGGGCTGTGGTATCCAAAGTAGGAGTGCATTACACCCGATGTTATTGTTTTTTGCTGGCAAGATGTAAACATGAGGTCAAGGAGTGTATTTCTTTCAGTTGTTGCTCCATGTATCAGCTGTGTGTAACCTTTGCAAGTTAATAAATCATATATAGGCTTCCCAGTTCTTGACAGTTGATCTTCATTGAAATCTCCAGTGATAATAATGTGGTTGAAAGCCATGATTTCAAAAGCTTCCAGCATTTTCTTCAGATTTCTCAAGAAATCCACAGTTTTGTAGCTCGGGGGCCTATAAACAGCAACAACAAGGACTTGTACAGGAGCTGTAATTTTTAGTGCCAGAAATTCCATATCTGTGACACCTTGTACATACTGCAGTCTCTGGGCATTTATATGTTTTTTAACATATAGTGCAACACCACCACCTTTCTGATTTGCCAAGTCTAAATAATTGCTGTAAGACACATTTCTATTGTGGTGATACATAGTATAACCCTCCAGAAAGAAATCCTCAGGGACAGCAGATCCAAACATGTGTGTTTCTGTGAAACACAAAACATCGGCAAGACAAATTTCGTGATGCTTGCGGATGTCTTCAAAATGGCATCGTAAGCCCTCAATGTTATGGTGAATCACCGTTATTGAGGAAGCATCTGTAGTGGAGACTCGACTCAGAAGTGGCATTATTTCATCCAGGTGTACTTTCTGCATTCCTTCAAGTGATGACAATATTTTTTCATTGCAATAGATCTTCTTTTCATTGAGATCAATGATATATAAGCCTTGTAAGGAGGTGGTCCGGCTAAGTGCTACATAGGCCATACCAGGTTCGAAAATCTTCTTCAGAGACACAACTGCTGCTGATGAGGTCATTCCTTGCACTTTGTGTGACGTACAGGCATAGGCAAGAGTCATGGGGAACTGACGACGTACTACTCCCCTTTTTTTTAATCTTTCCTCCACTTTCTCAATGTACACAAGGTCTTCAGCACCTTGAGCAGCTCGATTATTTCTCTTAGTTCCTGCACTGGGGTTATCCAACTTCAATCCAATCCGATCAACTAATGTCTTTCCATCCTTGTCAGCCTTGGTAACAATTCTTGAGATGCATCCAAAGGTCCCATTAACAAGTCCATCTTCTATGTCCAGGTTTCTTATAAGGACAACACGTGCACCCTCTGACACTGACAGTGTGTCAGGCAGATCTTGTTTGCGGCCAGTAAATGGAACAGCTTGTTTCTTCATCTCTCCTGTTCGCTCATCTTTCATATAGTCTTCGGCATCAATTTGAGTTATTCTGGGACACAATGCAGACACAGTTTTGCAATTGTGACAGTTTACTTCCTTATTAGTGGCAAAAATGTGCAACACATCAGGGGGGCAATCTTCTTTGGTAGCATAAGTACGACTGGCCAGTAAATCTCGGTCACCATCACATAAGGGCTCACATTTCTTTTTGACACGGAGTCTGTTGAGCATTTCAGCAAAAGCAACATCTTCCTTTTGCCGCATAATTTCATGCAGCGTTATGATCTGGAATCTGTCTTTCCATATGTCCAGTGTATTGTCCTCATGAATGCAGAGTGCTTTTGCCTTTCCAACAGGAGGTAATTGAAAGAAATCTCCTACAGCTAGCACAGAAACACCTCCAAATGGTGTTTTGCTGCCTTTGATCTGCTGAAGTCTCCAGTCAACATATGAAAAGAGCTCCTTGGAGACCATCGAAATTTCATCAATGACTAGTATCTGCACACGAGACAGAATAATTCTTAATTCATCAAGCATATTTCCAAGTCCTTGATAAGGGGGTTTTAGGTTTCTTGGTAGTTTGAATATCGAATGCAATGTGTTTCCAGATATATTGAATGCAGCAGTTCCTGTGAAAGACGTCAGTAGCACTGTCGGCACCGATATATCAGTTTGTTCGCTCAAACATGGAAGTCTTCTCAAAATTTTTGTTGCTTCATTGTAGATGCATTTAATTAAATGAGACTTGCCAGTGCCCGCTCCCCCGGTCACAAAGTAAAAAAACTGTTCAGGCCGGTCTCCATTTACAAGCTTCATGCACCATTGACGAACTTTATAAAACACCGCTGCTTGGGTCTGATTTAAATTTTGATACATTTGACGTACAATCGCTGGGCTCAGTTGAGGGCATTCAATAAGAGGCACAGATGGTTTATCAGCAGTATTTCTGTTGTATTCTGGAACATCATCTTGCTCGTTGAGTTCGTCCGCATCCATTGGCTGCTGTTCCGACAAGCATTCGATACGGACAAGCTCCGAAGTAGGAGCAAAAGAGGCCCATGCATCCTCAATAGGCCCAACTGCAAATAATTTCTCAATAGCATGATCAATTCTTTCACTGGACTTTTCAAATCGCTCCCTGTTGGTCTCAACAATTTTACTCACAGGTAAAAGCTCATTATTGCCAGGGAGCGTTACATATGCAAATCCATAGAATATTGCATATGAATTTGCTGGATTTGCTTTTAGCTGATCATCACTCCTGTATGGGAGGTACAGTTTTAAGAGAGTCATATAAAACTTTTCTGGATCCTTCGTCTGAGAAAAGCGTGCATATCTAATCACAGCAGGTTTGCCCTTTGTCCGCTTCTGAATGAAGCCCATATTGTGTTGGAGAGGCAACACATTTTTGCCATTCTTCTGCCTGCCATATACAAGGCGATAATTTGATGCGAAATCTGCCATGCACATTGATTCAAATTCTTGGGTTTGGGGTCTTGCTTTGTATTTTTCAGGCAATCCAGTCATCCAAACATTTTCTGAAAGTGGGTCTCTTGTCTCCAGACTCTTCATGGGTAAACTCATTTTCAAGGCGTTGTCATCCGTGGGTATGAAAACAACACTGCGAGAACATGACTTGAGCTTTAAGCTGCAGACACGAGTTACAGCCTCTTGGACACTTACTTCCCGGTTTTTAGAGTAGGCCTGCATAATCTTTTTCATGTCCTCAATCTCGGAATTGTTTTCTTTACTGGCTTCATTTGCAATCTGTTTGAGGTACTCACTCATTTCATGTTCTGCCTTGGTAATGTAACTCAGGATATACATTACACAGCTGTAGGGATCCAAGATAAACTGTATGTCCATGTTTGCATTCCAAGATCTAAGTAAATGGGGGTTGTAGGCATTAATCCAGCAATCCTTTATGTCGCGTTTATGCATAATGACATTTGTTTCCGACATGGCGTTGAGGTGACTTAAGAGCTCTTCATATGTCATCTTGCATTTCAAAAGCAGGTCATCTGCACTTTCAAACGAAGCTGCCGGATCATTCAAAAGATCCCATACTGGCTTCAACTTGGATTTGGATTGTCCTTTAAGATTAGGCTCATCCGTACGTCTTGCTGCAGGCTGTGTAATAAAGGTGGATTTTACAGGGGGTTTAGGAAATCCGAAACGGCAATGTCTCTTTCCTTTCTTACAGGACTTTGTATGACTTCTGCTGTGAGACTGAACTTCCTTTACAATGTTGTGCAGTTCAGGATCTGTCTGCTCATCTGGCAGCTGACAAGATATGTACCTGTCAATGAATGATGTGACTATACAGTCATCAACATTTCCATATTCAGGGGCATCTTTGATCCAAAAAAGGCAGTGTATGTGGCCAGATCCTCTGGCTTGGAACTCAACTCTATAAAACATGTCCACTACTTCCCCTATAGGCTGAGCAGGTGACATGATTAAATCCTTTATCAGTGCTTCTACTCTTTTTTCAAAAAGTCGTATCACTGTCACAGGGTTGCTCCGAATTATTTCACATTTAGTGGTCCAGTCCAACTCATCAAAATCAACAGTTTCACCTTGCTGTCTCTTGATGGCTGTTATAATCTCTGGCCACCTCATTTCTGCAGCACTGAATGTACAGAAAAATGTAGGGATTCCCAGTTGCCTAATCATAGCAAAGAGGTCTTTCATTGTTCTCTCCCAGTAAGCAGGGGTCCCTCGAAGAGGTTGCATAAATCTTGTTGCTTGTCCATGACTCACCAGTTTTTCGACCTCATGCCGATCTTTTAGTAAAGAAGTATTTATCTTGCGTCCGTCCTTTGTGAGTACTTTGCCTTTCCGCAGCTGAATTGACATACTTGACATTGCCAAGTGCATTTCTGTTACAAACTGTGCAAAAAAGATATATGTGGTGTCCATGGCAAACCGATTATCTACACCAAACAGCCTTGCATTGAAATATCTGCTGGGAGAAATCTTCTTAGGTCGGTCTTCCTCATCAATTGTGTTTTTGCCTGTATTAAATTGTACAGGAAATGCCATGGCTTCTAGCTTCGGGGTCCTGAAAAAACTTGCTGGTTGATTTCCTTCAGCAGGCGCAATGGAATAAACATTTTCTCCAAATGCTAACATTTCCTGGCCAACATCATTTGGCTGCAAGCATGAATCAAACGCGATCCCATAAGTCTGCTCTTGTTTGCCTTCATCAGACAAGTTTTCCTCTTCAGAATTTTCATTGTCCATGTACTGTACTCCTTCTTGGTCAGTAGCACTGCCTTCGGCCTGGCCTTTAATAGCTGCCTCTATGCTCTCAATGTCCAAATCTTCCAGCTCCAAATCACTGAAATCATCTTGTCCATGTACTGATCCATTAATACTGCAAGTCGCTGGAGACTGGTGTAGTGTTTCGCTGTTGCTCTCAACCAAAGGATTTTCAGAATCCCAGTCTGTTTCTGGTCTGAGAGATACATCTCTGTACTCAGAATGAATCTCTTTCAATTTCAGTAGTGCAGCCTGTATCTTCTTCGTGTCCAAAGTTTGAAATTGATAATGTCCTTTATAGTGCAAACGTCGCTTTAATTTGACCTGTAGCAGTTGTGACTCGGATGAGGGTCTGGGCAAAGACTGAACAGCAGATTCTGCCTCAGAAGGAACGCATACTACAGCTCCACGTACTGCTCTTTGTTGTCCTCTTGGAAGTGAAATAATCTTGGCAAAAGGAATGAACTTTGCAATTACATGCCTTTCAAGCACATTCAATCCCTTTAGCTCCTCAGGTATGGGACTAAGATGCAAATTGTTAGCCACGGCAATAGAAGGCATGTGCCCATACTTCAGGTTTTCATGACAGGAGTGACAAATCCACTCCTGTTGCCTCTCCGGTGTTGTGCATGATCCTTGCTCTGAGCAGTTTTCTCCACAAACATGAACATATGTCCCGGTAATGCAAATGGAGGCCAGATCAGCATCTTTGGTGTAATTTTCTAAATTACATATCTTCACCTGATCAGGGAAAAGACATCTGTGGCACACAGTACAAACATAGGCAGGACCTAGCTGAATGTGCAATTTAAAGAGAGACTGTGCTTTTTTCATAAGTGTATCTTCAAATGGTGAACTTTTATGTCTTTCCTGTCCAATACAGAAACTGGCGGTTCTCCTGTATTTCATCTTAATGCTACTTGCACACCTAATGATGTGTTGTGCATTCAAATATTTGATGGTCCGTGACAGGACACAACGTTTTACGGCTGTATGGTGTGCAATACGAAACATTTTATCCTTGGCATATCTCTTCTTAAAGTAGGCTAGTACATAATCTTTATGCTTCGAATGGAAAGTGGGATCAAGTCTGTATCGTTTTCTCACATAGTCCTTTTGCTTTACCTTGAAAGCACTGTCATCCTTGTAGCGCATTCTTAAATACTCCTTTTGCTTTATCTTGAAAGCACTGTCATCCTTGTAGCGCATTCTCAAATACTCCTTTTGCTTTATCTTGAAAGCACTGTCATCCTTGTAGCGCATTCTCAAATACTCCTTTTGCTTTAACTTGAAATCACTGTCATCCTTGTAGCGCAGTCTGTTATACTGTTTTTTTCTTGTCTGGAACACAATGTCATCCCTGTAGCGTTTTCTATTACATTCACGTTTCCTTTGGTAAGCAGTATCATCCACATTAAATGTGCTGACATGTTTTTCCTTAGGAGCTTCCTTTTGTCCTTCGAATATAGTTTTCATTTTTCTAATAGCTTTTTGTCTTCGGGTTTTGCTCATTTTTTTAATTATATCTGGGGGAAATGATGCACAAGATTCCACCCAAGCATCATTTTGGTTTTCTTGCACATTTCTTCTGTTTCCACTCTCTGTACTTGTTTCTGCTGGTATTTCAGTTCCATTGTCCTTGGAAATATTTCTTTCAAAACTCATGACTGGCAAAAGATCATACTGTTCATGAGGAGAATCCTGAAACTGCCTGCGAAAATCACTGATCAGTCTCTTAGTTAGACCACTCACTTGGCTAAAAGTCACCATTATGGCTTTTCCACCTTCACAACTTTGAGCATGTGGATCAAAAAATCCAAACCTCCCAGATTTGTCCTTAAAGACACATATGCATATGGCACCAACAAGCAACAGGGCACGAGCATAACCATTTCCTAATCCTTGCAATCGTGTAGAAAGACTTAAAAATGAGTCCATCATGGGTGGCGGTTCACTAAACAATAAACCGCTTACTGGGTTCGACCTGACCACCGTGTATTGCCCCCTATTTGTGCTAACTGTGTCTGGCAGATCATCAAAACTCAGATACCCACTTTGAGGTATTGTCTTTACTGCATTCCTTATCTGTCGATACAATTTATCACCTTCAATCAAAACAAAATCCAAGCCTTTTCCATCTATTTCACACTCTTCATTTAGGTGGGCCAAAAACATAAGAGAATTAGCAACACACTGCTTATTTCTGCTATATGATGAAAATCTGCTATCATCCTGGCTGAATGATGCTCTCACTACAATCTCATCTTGTACCAGCTGTGAATCACCTACTTTTGCACTCCTGTCCACACCCCCCTCGGTATGACTGGATAAAACTTGTTTTTCGGAAGTCATGCTAAGCAAATTCCACTGCAACTTCTTTGCCTGGGATTTCTTTGACTTTCTAGGCATTGTTGATGATTTCTGATGGTCAAATGTACACTTATGACAAAAAAATTACCTTGAGCAGGCCAACTTGAATTTTGCTTTTACTGCTATCAAATGAATCCTGTAAAACATACATACAAGTGCAAATAAATTTACGTTATTGAATAAATTTGCTCTGTAATCAATGTTTTTCAATCATGACTAAATAATTAATACAAAAGTAACACTGCATATGATTTGTGAAAATGAATGTGTGTGTGTGCGGTCTGTGATGTCACCCAGGCGCCATTTTTGAGATATTGTTTTGTGGTTGAGCAGTGCAGTAACAGTAGCAGCAAATAACTTTTTCACAAAAGGTGGCACATTTTGTACTCTTTACAAACAGCAGAAGCTCTAAAACTAGATAAGCTGAAGCTTAATATCAGGACACTATATCAAAACAAGTTAAGCAAAGATAGGAGTGACTAGCATTTGGATAAATCATGTTCTAAAAAGCACTGATCATACCTGAGCACAAAACGTTAGAATGCAGACTACTAAAAAAACACTTGGGAAATGGGAGTACTGGCACGAAAATATAGTAATACGAAAAAGATTGAAACTTGATGTGCACATTTGTCGGACATTTACAGCCGCACATAATATGCGTTAATATTTTTAAGAACATATCTGCCGTAAACCAATCAGGGATATGATTAAAAGCTTTTGTTTTAAATTCGGGATATTTTCGCTAGCGCCGCTTTTTTGTATACAGCCGATCGTATTTTAGCTAACGTGCCAGTAGACAAATATATTATGTTTAAGAACATACCTGTCATATAAAATAGCAATATGATTAGAAGCTTTTGTTTTAAATTCGGAATAGTTTTTCTTGCGCCGCTTTTGCCCGACAGGTATTATATATAGCCGTCCGTATTTTAGCTAACGTGCCAGCGATTCCGCAGAGTATCTAGTTTATTCATGTCTGCATCTATTACTGTATGATTGTGATCATCGATTAACATATAATTTATTTTATGGCTACTTATCTTTGCTAGAGGAAGCACAAGCCGACATTCATACAAAATATTAGCATAATTCCTACAGGAATATGGCTACACCAGATAACCTAGACAAGCCGACTTACAATTCTGTTTAATTTTAAACACAAACTGATCACTTACCAAATTCCAGCAGCAGAACCTCACACACGTTTAAGTCGATTTTTAAAAAGTGCTCAAGAAAAAGCAGCAGACACACCAGAAGAATAATCACAAATAATCTCAAGCCAGTATCAAATTACCACAAGCGGGGTAACGCATTAAAGTGGAGATAAGTAAAGCAGATCGCCAACGGCAGTCAATTTTTAAATGAAAACAGAGCACGCAGCCAATCATATGCGCCTTAGAGTAAACTCAGCTGTAATTGGCTGAATTATGTTACAGACAGAAGCGCTATGCACCTGCTCTGGTATAAGTGTGAAACAGCTCCAAAACGACCGTTATTCTTTAAAAAAAAAACCATATAATTCCTTTTCAGAAGTTGCATGTCCTAAACAAAAGTTTATAACTCAAAAAAAGTTATGCCAAGGTTTGTGAGTGAAAGGAGCCCTCACGGATTGTTTTGGTCTATAAAACTGTGTAGATCAGGTTAAAATTGTCTGAGATATGACATTTTAAAAACTGAAAAAAACAAGACCCAACCAGGTCTGTTGATGCTGGGATCAGAGTACCGGTCAATACTGGACGAACACCCGCTTGGTTTTGGCCGGGTGTGGTTCCGGGACCAAGCGGGTTCTGGTTGGCCATGGGTCTGTGACCCAGTCGGTTCTGGTAGGGCTTGGGTCCGAGACCCGGTCTTTCCTGACAAGGCACGAATCCAAGACCCGATTGGTTCTGACCAAGGTCCAAGACTCAGTTGGTTTTGGTGGTGCCTTTGGGTCTGTCTACCCAGTCGTTTCTAATACGAAATGGGTCAGAGACACGGTCAGTTTGGTAGGGCATGGGTCCAAGACCCCATTGGTTCTGGCCAAGGTCCAAGACTCAGTTGGTTTTGGTGGTGCCAAAGGTCTACCCAGTCGTTTCTAATACGAAATGGGTCCGAGACACGGTCAGTTTGGTAGGGCATGGGTCCAAGACCCGATTGGTTCTGGCCAAGGTCCAAGACTCAGTTGGTTTTGGTGGTGCCAAAGGTCTACCCAGTCGTTTCTAATACGAAA
>JAUZSU010016073.1:0-10946 GCA_034780255.1 Parotocinclus maculicauda
CCTCCTTGAAAGACCAGCATCCGCCACTGATATATATATATATATATTAATGGTCAGTTGCCAATCAAGTCAACTTAAAATCTGAATCAGAATCAGCTTTATTTTGCCAAGTATGTTTACACCCACAAGGAATTTGGTTCCGGTTGATGGTGTCTCTTTAGTACAATATATTGGTGCATGTACGTACAATATATGTATGTATGTAATATATATGTATGTGCATGTAGTCTATACAACATATAAAAACTGTCAAATCTAATTAGTAATGAGGTAAATGTGTGTTTTAGTGCAATCTTAGTGAATAAGGTGCAGTATGTATTGTAGTGCAACAACAGTAATGTGCAACATTTAGTCAATAGTGTTTACAGTCCAGTGTTATTGCTACCAGTTGTTAATGAGTGTGATGGCATGAGGAAAGAAACTGTTTGTGTGTCTGGTAGATTTTGTGTACATTGTTCTGTATCTCCTGCCAGAGGGAAGAGGCTGAAATAAATTATGTCCAGAGTGTGAGGAGTCTGTGATGATTTTCTCTGCCCATTTTCTGGTTCTTGATCCGTACAAGTCCTGAAGGTTGGTCAGAGGAGCACCAATGATTTATTTCAACATTCTCTGCAATCGGTTCCTGTCTTGTTTTGTTGCTACTACAAACCAGATTGTGATAGAAGAGCACAAGACAGGTTCAATGATGGCAGACCATAGTTCCTCAGTTGGCGCAGAAAGTACATCTTCTGTTGGGCCTTTCTGAGGATGAAGCTGATGTTGACATGGTAGTTCCCAGGAACTTGAAGGTCTTTACAGTCGTCACAGGGCTGTCAGTTATAGCGATGGGTAGCAGTGGTGAAGGGTGTCTCCTGAAGTCCACTGTCATCTCCACAGTCTTGAGGATGGATTTGTTGAAGTTGTAAAACGAGGAGTACCTGTATATGGAAAAATTCATACGCTACAGGAAATGAAAAATGTTAGATGGCATAAATATGGAAAATATTCACTCCAATTTTTTACCAGTTTAATAGAACCTTAGTGGAAATGTACATTGTTCACAAAAGTTATTTAATTATGGGATATTTAATTAAAATACCCACTAATTTTGTACGCAGTGTATTATAGCGTTTAAAAGCATCATCTATAATCTTCCATTTCTAACAAGCATTAAATTCCATGGCAGTTTATCACACGGCCTGGCACAGTCCCAACATCCACCTCCATTTAGGCTGAAGCCAACTAAATCCAGACCTTGTTATGCGCTCTGCATGCCGCCTCGTTTTCTTAAGAAACATCCAGTCTGTCCCACTCAACCGTGAATTTTTCTCGCATATTTCCGAGATCTTGTTCAGAAAACAGTCCAGGCAAGGGCAAAACAGAATAGAGCCTGGCTCTGTATTAACCTATTTGCTTGCCAGAAAAATGCACCTGGGTAGTGTTTTTGCAAGCTATATATAGCCCTTAGCTCTAAATACGTACCACCTGTGCTGGAAAGCGCTGACACGTCCCAAACATTGAGGAGGAAGGAGGTGGCGGCTCTGGAAAGTGCTCATGTGAAACGCTGGCACAATGAGCCCTGCGGGGATAGCCTTTAAAGTACCTGTAGCAGTACCGGCGGGCAAAAGCAGCACAGCCCATTTAGTCTAGAAGCGTGAGAAATAAGTCCAAACTTGCAAGCTGTTTACTAAGAAACGCCACAAAGTTAATACAGTTCACAATGCCGTCACTATATGGGCTGGTGCATACAACTAGGATCCCACATAATGATAAGGTTGCATTTTTATGGAGGCAGTTATTCATATGCAGTGTCACTGCAAGATTCTGCACAGACGAAATGTAAAGGGAAATTAAGAAAATACTTTTAAGAAAAGAAGTATGCTTCTTCTAAAAAACAAAGTCGTCTGTTTAAGAATGTCACATCATATCCGACTATTAAATAAAAGGCAGCAGTGATTTCATATGGGGTACATTTATGTCCCATACATACCCTACCAGGTCTAATTTCTGCCTGTACAACAACCAGTAATATATGTGCAATAACTTTTGAAAAATGTGCTATACATATAATCTGTATTGACAGCTGTGCAATATTTTGCTTTGTTTCTTCTTATATTATTTTATATATATTTCTATGTCTTTTTGTAGGCTGCTGCAACACTACAATTTCCCCCCTGTGGGATAATAAAAAGGCTATCTTATCTTATCTTATCTTATTGTGATCACTCAGGTTTGTTGATTGCTGGGGAAATTAATACAACTCTGGCTGGAAATACAGGTATATGCTCTGACCTTGCATAAGGTTGACAAAATAATGCCACACTGAATGTACACCAATACATTTTAGTGTACATATTGTTGTCCAGGCAGGGTGCATTACTAGCATTTTAAAGGACAGCAGGCCCAATCTACAGGCTAACATCACACACTCCCACAGCCATCTGCTTTCTTTACATTTCAATAGATTACTTCAAGATGTGTGTGTATGCATGCATGTGTGATATTAGTGTATAAGAGTGAAAGTGTGTGCAGCTGAATAAGAAAGCGGTGCTGTGAGGAATTACCTGGGGCAAGCGCAGTAGGCTGGTTTCAATACTACTGTCTCAGAAGCACGTCCCCAGCTTGGCTTAATCAGAGCCACTGCCACGCGCATTTTTGATTTCCTCCCAGCGGGCATTCTTCCCATGACTACTGACCCTGCGTACCACAATGGGACTATTTTATCATGTGTGTCATTTATTTATTCTATGCTGCAGAAGCTCTAAGCCGTGAAGTTTGGAGTTTATTGAGTGTAGCTTATCATATTGTACTGCAACATCCCTTAGTGCTCCATTTACATGTTCCCATGCACAAGCAGAGTTCACTGGTCTGAGCATGCCTTGGTCAATCTGTAGAAAAATACATGGGAAAATACTTTTGGCTTATATTTCTTTTTCTTAGCAAGATAGCGAACAGAAAGGATCCAAAACAAATCCAGACAATGTAAAAAGAGGACTGTCTTCCAAAACATTAAGTCTCACGATTATGCCAAAGCTATTGCCTTTCATGAGGGAGTGCAAAATATTTTACACTAATCATGCAAACGTTCATTCAAAGTAATGATTATAATGAACTAAACAAGCTATAATAAAAAAGCATCATATTTTTTCATTAGTTATTGCAACCATGGCCTCTCCTTAGTCAGACAGTGTTGCAGTTTTATTTTGTTATTTACAAAGAAGACCAACATAAGACGTGACATTTAAATGTTAGACAAACTATTTAATTTTCCCTGTGTTGATTATAGAATTAAAATAATCATAATTTTTTTGCCGAACTGAAAATAAATAATTAAAAAATGGATCAACGCAGTGCTTGCCATCAGCCATTCCCTTTTATGTTCATTCATCCAACCTTAGCACCATCCCTCGAGTCCTTAAATATCGTATCTTTATCTCAATCTCCATATGCCTCCAGCAATATAGAACCTCTCACCGAGACAGGAGGAATGTAACTTCTGCTTTTAAAGGCTTTGGTAGTGGTCTTGGCCAGGCTCAGAGAAGCAAGCATAGCTGCAGATGTATATCAGCCTTATCTGATGATGATAAATCACCTTTGAAGTCCCCTTGGATTTGGCACTTAAAATCTTTCTGCTCAGATCCACCTGCCCTCCCTATAAAATGCACATATTTTTTCAACAAATCTAAGTATAAATCCAAGATTTTAAAGTAACAGTCAGACAAAGTATCTGAAAAGAATGCTTAAACAAACCAAACTAACACTCACACTATGAAATAACTATTTTTAATAATTAAACTGCTCTGCTAGGAGACCTTTCCTATACAATCTATGCTCCACAAATTTTATCCTGTAAATGCTTCTGATAGTAATAGAGTCTATAGTATATACTTAAAATAGAGACTTAGCAATATTGCAAGCAAATCCTTAACCTGAATCAATTTTCTATATCAGAATCTAGCAAAATCATAATGAAGATAATCATATATTTTGGATTTTCTGTAGTTCACTTCTGTACGGCCATGGCCACTATGCTGCAGCTCACTTTCAGGGTGTTAGGTGTTGTATCTTCTTGTAGCCTAGTCCATCTTTATATAGAGTAACAATACTTTTTTTAGACCCTCAGAGAGTTATCTGCCATGAGGTGCCATGTAGGACTTTCAGTGACCAGTATAAGAAAGTGTGAGCGTTAACTCTAAATTAACATACCTGCTACCCATTCACATCTGAGACCTTGTAACACGAATGATACCAGGGACGCAAAATTGCTAATTTGGTACAATTTATCCATTTTCGCTTAGGGATGTATTCACTTTTGTTGCCAGTAATTTAGACATAAAATGGCTGTGTATTTAGTTTCAGGCACAACAAATTTATTTTTGTCATAATAACTGTTATTTTGTCATAATAAGTGTCATATATTCAGTGTTGTCCCATGAAAAGATATAATAAAATATGAGGGGTGTACTTAATTTTCTGAGATACTGTACTTGTTAATGCAGACATGGTCGATATACTAAATCTACATTTACAGTACAACAAATATACATTTTGTGTATATATATATATTATGTATACACAAAATGGCTTTCGGTTGGCCGAATGAGGGCAATGCTGCTGAGCTCAGTCAGCTGGCTACTGTGGGAAAGTGATATTCTGTATGTATTTCTTGTCTGCAAAAACATCTCAATTCAGAATACAGTTTCTGCTATATGTGTATTTATATGTATTATCAAATTCCAATTGTGAAGCAAAAAAAAAACACATCATAATACAAAACTATCAATTCAACATATTCAAAATCACTTAAACCTCAGACGTGCTGGTCATTGTTGCATCTTGCATTAAAGGTAGCTGGGTTATTACAATGAAAGGTGAAATTTGTGGGGTTAAAAAATAAAATGAGCAGTTGGAATGCTGATGGTGAGTGCTTGATTTATGCTCAGTGTATTCATAATGTGTGCCTATATTATGTAGCAATTACAGAAAGTCATGAAATAATCATAGTTATGACTCAAAATTATGACTATTATTTCCATTTGTAGAACTGGCCATGTGGCATATTTAATGTATCAACATAATTAATTACAGGCTACATGCAATGTGTTCAGGTCTCTAATTCCATGTTTTTAAGATGGATAAAAGCTATAGAGCTCACTATTAAATAGCGGTTGTTTGTGTTCTCAGAACTGTATACAATAAGTCACTTATGTGCTGTTTATATTTCCTTTATTGCATCAAACACACTGTATTGAATTGTATAGTCTGGTGAATGGTCTGACTTTACCTAACATGTTGTGGTTTAGCAGAGTAATGGAATACATATTTCCATAGTGAATAAGGGACTGTATGTGTTCATTTCCTACTAATTAATCGTTCAGTGATGTGAGTGGTTCCTGAAACTGCTTCAAGTGATCAATGATTATGGTTTACCAATGAGCTCCATTTCCAAATGAATCACCAATTTGTATTACAGCTCATTTGATTCCCCGAAGTAACTATGACATAGGGCAATGACTGAGGGCTGCTTACAAATCCTGAAAGATTTAGTATTACAAAAGGCAAGAAGCATTTATATACTTCTCCCTATACAGCACATTGTGGTAGTTGTGGCAGCAGGGTCATATTCTGCTATTCTATAACTGTAAAGGACTCCATTGTGGTAGTTGTGGCAGCAGGGTCATATTCTGCTATTCTATAACTGTAAAGGACTCAATTGTGGTAGTTGTGGCAGCAGGGTCATATTCTGCTATTCTATAACTGTAAAGGACTCCAGAAAAGGTGTCTGCTTTTAATCTTCATATTTTTGCTCTCTCTTTTCTTTTTTGCAGACTTAATATTCTTCAGCTATGTAAGCCAGTTCCTTTTTTTCTCAGAAGCCAGATCCTTAGTTTAAAGTAAGAAAAATCACTTAAGGAAAACATATATACATACATAAAAACATTCACAAAAAGAAAACATATATTGTCCAATTTTATTATGATTAAACATTAATGTATTTCAGTATTTTGAACTTCTCTGCACCATTTTTCCACATTGTTGCTACAAACTTGTGTTGGATTACACATGCTTGTACAAAGTGGTAAACTTCCTGTCACATGCAGAATACAACAAAATGAATATTTTTTGCTTTGGCATCTTACAGAGTACAACAAATGAAATAATTATAATTCAGTTAGTACTTCCATGCACTTTGAAGGATCAATGAGAAATAGTTTACAGCACTTGAAGCTCACATCATGCTCTACATCTTTCAACCATAAACAGGAAACTAAATCTGCAGTGGGCACAGGTTCAGCAAAAGTGCACATTGAAGAGAGTGAATTGGTGAACTGGTTTCTGCTGAGGCTCAGAGAGGCATCAGCAACAGCATTAGCCAGTGGAATCAACCTGCCTTGTGTCAACAGTAAAAGAAGGATTATCTGTGGAATGTCATTTTGCCACACTTTTGGCCTGTCACCTATTGCTGCTGACCAAGTGTATACCTTCAAGCCCAGTTCTGGGTGTTGTGTGCACTGTTCTAATGGCAAGTACTGGCTTCTTGTAGCTGCCCACATTAGACACAAAACCCTGATGTTTGCCTACAAAGCCAAAAATGAAACAGAGCCATATTACCTAAAGGCTCTAAGCAAACCATGCTCTGTACCTCATACCCTCAGAGACACAAGCTTGGTTCGAATTAATCCTCAAAGTAAGATGAAATGAAGGCAAGAATCAAGACTCTTCTCCGTCCTGGCACCCAGGTGGCATTTCACTGAATGCTTGACTGGCTGAGTCTCATGCCGTCTTCAAGTGGTGACTAAAAAAATCACCTCTTCACTCAGTACTTAAGTAAAGACTGAAAGTGCAAAAAACTTTTCCTTGTGTGTTTGTTGATTTTACCTACATCAGGTCCTGTCTGGTTTTTATTTTTTACTAACATGAGGTTTTGTCTAGTAGGAGGAATTCAAAGCACTTTTGTAAATCGCTCTGGATAAGGGTGTCTGCTAAACGCTGCAAATGTAAATTTCAATGTAAATGATGCAACAAGCAGAGTTTGTGTTAAACAGGTTTAAAAAACACAACAATTAGTTCAGTGATCTTCAGAAAACACCTTTGTGCATTCACAATATCAAAATCATATCATTTTATAGTTGATTTGCAATGTTTCATGTTCCATTCCTCAACAACAGCACATTTAGAATGATGCAGTCTACCAGTCTACTGGTTCTCATGTCACTCATTTACTGAGATCACTTTACTGGCTTCCTGTTACAGTCGGTATCAAATTCAATACTCTTGTTCTGGCTTTGCAGGCCTCAAAAGGTTTGCTTATTTACATTCTTTGGTTCAGAACTGCACACCGGCACGCCAATACACGTCTTCGGCTTCAGGGTGAGTGGTACATCCTTTTCTAAGATCATGCCTCCAAAGGCCAAATGTTTTAAGTATCCTGGCTCCTCATTGATGAATGAGTTTCCCTCACCATTGACCCAGAATATTGCTTACTTCTGAAGAAATTTGAAAAATCACTTCTTTACACAGTACATAGGATAATTTCCCTTCTATCCTTTGCACATCCGTTGTATCTCACAAACTGAGAACTTAACTTGACTTGATGTGAAATATAAAGATTAATTTGAACCTTTATCTGGGATCTGGTGTCACACCCTTGAGAAGTAACGTGTATTACACAACGGCTCAGAGAAAATTTAGCTCTGTAAAAACTGTGTCAGCTCTGGGACCTGGGTGGGTTCCCAGAATTTATACTGGAATAAAGGCAGGACTTTGACTTGGTAAAAACCATAACTTTATTCGACTTTAACTATTCAAAATTAGTTCATGCACAGACTTCCTGATAATATCCTTTAAAATTTAAAGGTATGACTGAGTGATGGCGAACTGTCCTGGAACAGATGCAGCAAAACAGAACCAAACCATGATACTAAAACCACCATGCTTCACAGATGGGTTACGGTTCTTACGCTTGAATGGAGAATTATTCATCCTCTACACAGATTGCTTCTCATTACAAAAAAGTTTTTGCAGACAGGCAGCAATGTTTATATAGCTTTAACCTTTGTCTCCTGCCATGCCCTCCATTGTTATTCAGTGTTCTTCTGTATTAGCCAATATAAAAGGGGTCTTTAGTTGCACAGAAGATACCATTTTTGACATTGCAGACTATAAGATGCCTTGTTCTTGGAGTGGTCTTATTTGGACAATCACTCCTGGAGAGGATAAATATTATCTTGAATTTGAATGGCTGTCTGACTGTGGATGAAGCAGTCAAAACACTAGAGATAATTTTGTAACCATTTCCAGCCTGATGAGCATCAATAATTCTTTTTTGAAGAAATCTGTGGCATTATACACTTCCGCAAATGTATTGTGAAGAGCAGACTCAGATCCCCTTTCTTTAAATACAGCAGTTTACCCACTTAGATAGTATTTATATAATATATACACACACAACTGAAAGAACTCTGCTAGTACCCTGGTAGGTTGCCTCTAACATGGATGCAAGGTGAGATATGGTTGAGAATTGGGAGCAAACCATTTTCACATGGTATCTTGTGGCACATTTGCCCACAGATGTTGCAGCTGGACCAATTCATCAGTGCCAAGGGGACTAACAAAGTATGTATAGAAACATATGGACTGCAATCTGTAACTGTAGAACTATAGTGCTTATATGAAGTAAACAGCAAGCACTGCCACTGTTCCACCAGTAGACAACTGGCATGAAAAAAAACACATCCAACATACAGTGGGTACGGAAAGTATTCAGACTTCTTTATATTTTTCACTCTTTGTTTCATTGCAGCCATTTTCTAAAATAAAAAAAGTTCATTTTATTTCTCATTAATGTACACTCAGCATCCCACCTTGATCTGCCAGGAAGAATGGCAAAGAATCCCCAAATCAAGGTGTAAAAAACTTGTTGCATCATTCCCAAGAAGACTCATGGCTGTACTAGCTCAAAAGGGTGCTTCTACTAAATACTGAGTGAAGGGTCTAAATACTTATGATCATGTGATATTTCAGTTTTTCTTTTTTAATAAATTTGCAAAATATTTCTACCTGTCTGTCTTTTTTGTCAAGATGGGATGCTAAGTGTACATTAATGAGAAATAAAATGCAACTTTTTGGATTTTAGCAAATGGCTGCAATGAAAGAGTAATAAATATAAAAGGGTCTGAATACTTTCCGTACCGTGTACACACACACACACACACGTACACACACACATACATACACACACACTCACACATACATACATGCATACATACATACATACGTACGTACGTACCTGTTGAACTGGTGCAATATGTAAACTTGCATTACATAATACCTTAAGTTTAAAAACACTGTTCAAATCCTGTAACCAAATTGGATCTTCTTTCCCCTTTACCCCAGATCGAAGTTTTGATGACAATGACTCAGTGGATGGTAACCAGCCTTCCACAGCACAGGCAGCTTTCAAAGTGCCTAAAGTACCGAAGAAACCTGGGGATTCAGCCAGCAGCTCCAGAAGACCAAGTGCAACTGGAGCTGCTAAAATGGGTAAGTAATCAAATTAACACAAAAGTATGTTGAGGGAGTAATTGACTACACCAAGTGAATAAAAACTTAAACCGCCTAAGACTTTGTAATGTCATTGGCTTGGGCAATATACATGCACCAGCCACTGTATTGGGTACACCTTGCGAGTACTTGGTTGGACCCCTTTGTATTCAGAACTGTCCCCATTTTTTGTATAGTTTTGTCAATGTGCTGGAAACATTCGTCTGAGATTTTGGTCCAGAGTGAAACGATAACATCACATGGTTGTTGCAGAGTTTTGGCTGCACAACCATGGTACAACTCTCCTGTTCCACCACATCTCAAAGCTGCTTTTATGGATTAAGACCTAATGACTATGGAGGTCATTTGAGTAAAGTGAACTTACTGTCATGTGTCATTTTCAATAACCAGTTTGAGATGATCTGAGCTTTGTGACACGGTATATACTGTGGTCCTAAAGGGATGACCATGATCTTAGACAGGCTATTGTGTTTAAAAGATGATCAAGTGACCCCAAAACATGCCAAGAAAATATCCCCCACATTACACCACCATCAGCCTGAACCATTGATACAAGGCAGAATAGATGCAGAATAGAACAGGTGTATCTCGTACAAACCCAATTCCAATTAAGTTGGGACATTGTGTAAAACATAAATAAAAACAAAGACATGATTTGCAAATTCTTTTCAAACCATATTCCATTGAATACAATACAAAGACAAGTTACATTTTATTGTATTTTGCAAATATTCACACATTTTGAATTTGATGCCTGCAAAACGTTCCAAAAAAGTTGGGACAGGATCATGTTTATCACTGTTACATAAATTTTTAATAACTGTTTGGGAATTGAGGAAACTAATTGCTGAAGATTTGTAGGTGGAATTCTTTTCCATCTTTGCTTGATGTACAACTTCAAATGGTCAACAGTCCGGGGTCAAAATACGTTGTCGCGTTTTGTATTTCATAATGCGCCACACATTTTCAATGGGAGACAGTTGTAACGCGTGCAGAGTGTGGCTTGGCATTGTTTTTCTGCAATAAAAAGGGACGTTCCTGAAAAAGACATTGTTTGGATGGCAGCACATGTTGCTCCAAAACCTGTATGTACAGTGGCTTGCGAAAGTATTCATCCCTCTTGAACTTTTCAATCTTTTACCACATTTCAAGCTTCAAACATAAAGATATCAAATTGCATTAATATTCATCCCCCTTGCGTTAATACTTTGTAGCACCACCTTTTGCTGTGATTACAGCTGCAAGTCGCTTAGGGTATGTCTATCAGTTTTGCACATTGAGAGACTGAAATTTTTGCCCATTCTTCCTTGCCAAACAGCTCGAGCCCAGTGAGGTTGGATGGAGAGCGTTTGTGAACAGCAGTTTTCAGCTCTTTCCACAGATTCTCGATTGGATTCAGGTCT
>JAUZSU010016084.1:0-10946 GCA_034780255.1 Parotocinclus maculicauda
CTGTGTATATGATGAAATATGAAAATGACATACACCATAATTAAATATCCATGCATTTTTGTGAGCTGTGTATATGATGAAATATGAAAATGACATACACCATAATTAAATATCCATGCATTTTTGTGAGCTGTGTATATGAATAAATGTGAAAATGAAATACACCATAATGAAATATCCATTAATTTTTGTGAGCTGTGTATATGAGTTAATATGAAAATGAAATAGACCATAATTAAATATCCATTAATGTTTGTGAGCTGTGTATATGAGAAAATATGAAAATGAAATACACCATAATGAAATATCCACTGTTTTTTTGTGAGCTGTGTATTTTAAAAAGATTCCCTGTCTCTAGTATTTAAGCCACACACATTCTCAGTAATCACACAGTGATAGTGCAGTAGGAAAAATCTGTTGTAAATGACAAGGCATTTAATAATTAGTTGGTTGTAGATTAACTGAAGGTCTATTACCTGTAGGAAGTCCCAGAGTGAAGAATTTATCCGGCCCCGGATTAAAGTGGATTAATTTATTTCGGATGTATTTGGCTGCCCACTCGCTGGCTTCCTCATAGTCTCTCAGTATGATCAGTTTCATGTCTTTTTGTTCTTAAGTCTTAAGTGATAAAGAAACTGGGAGAAAAGAAGCAGATGCGGTTGTGTCAGACTTTACCCTTATATAAATGACTTGAGTGCGGAAGCTCTTCTTATCAGTGCAAGGAGGAGACTGGGGAAGGCTAACTGGAAAAGCTGATATTCATGTAAATACGGTTGATATTTAAGTGATTCACTACACGCCTTCTCAACACTGTATCTTTTTAGTAGACTAAAACTTGTTAAAACGGTAACATAAGTCATTAGTCGGTACTACTCTGTAACTGTTCGTAGCATGACAATCATGTGACGGCTAGAGGAATACAAAATCAGCTGACTAGTTGCTTTTCCCGCGGCGAACCGGAAAGACCGTTCAATCCCAAACAGCTTACTACTATAGAGTGCACTACATAAGCCTCTATTTTAATACACTATTTAGCTCACTACATAGGAATTAATGAGCTATTTGGGATGCAGCCCGAGTCGTTGGTTGCAATGCCCTAGTTTTGAGTACTGAAAGAAAGGGCTGAATACAGGGCATATGCCTTAAACTGCCCATACTGTTTTATTTAATTTTCAAGTTACCTTTTATTAAGTTTAATTCATAACGCAAATACACTTCTGACAAAATGTGGGGATATTTCATTATGGGAGATTTCCTTTTGAAGTATCCCCTTATTATGTGAGTAGCATGTCAGAAGTAAGTAGGCCAGTGAAAAATAAATGAACAAGCCAGTGTTTTTAAAATTACCACCCAAGCAGTTATGTGTAATAATTGACAATGGCAAACATTTTTTCTTCCCTGTGCTTTGGTGGAGCTACAGAGTCTAACATGGGCACCACATACACTATACTCATTAAGCAAAATATCGAATATCTCATCTAGGTCAGTGCATTTATGCATATAGACATGCTAAAGACGACCTGCTAATGCTCAAAGGGGACATGAGAATGGAAAATAAAAGTAATAAATGCGCATTTGAAGAAGGCTCGGTTGTTGGACTGGTCTAAGAATTTCACATTTTCATGCACGCCATCTCTAGGGTTTACACAGTCCAATACATTGTCCAAAAAAGATCACAAGCTTTACACACATTGTCACAAAGCTCAGTCCATCTCTGATTAAACTTCTGAGTCCCACAAGAGTCCCTTAATTTTTGTGAGCGGTACAGCTAAGACTAAATCATTAAGAGAGTGACACAAACCTAAATGTCCAGATGAACTGATTCAAATTCGCAGATTTTCTGACCTATATATAATACTGAGCATGCATCACGACAACAAATTCACTGTACCCGAATGGCCTCCAAAGTCACCAGATCTCAATGCAACAGGGCATCTTTGGTGGAATGGGAGATTCAAATCATAAATGTAAAGCCGAAAATCTGCAGAAACTGTGTGACGCCATCATGTCAGTATGGACAAAAATATCTGATGAATGTTTTCAGCACTTTGTGGAATCTATACCACAAAAATAAAGACGGTCCTGACAGCACTACAACATAAAAACATACAATGACAATTAGTTCATATTTATTAAAACAACAGCTTGCACAGACCGAAATATTTGAGAGTACAGCACATATGTGCACACACAGCATGAACTGGCAATAAACAGCTTTATTGCATTACGCTCTCTTCCTGTAAGAAAAGAAAGGACATGCACCATGTAGCCACTATTCATTCTGAGTGCCAAAACAACAGTATGGAAGTGAGGATGGAATGACTTGGAGTGACTAGGAAACATGACAGGAGAGCACAGTCCTCTTAGTCGAGGTCCATATCAGGTTTGGACTCGGCTGATTCTGCACCATCCGTAGGCGCTTTATCGTTGGCTCCAGTCTCGGATTCAGCTTTTCCATTGACGGGTCCATTCTGTTCTGCTGGTTTGTCATCTTTTGGCACCTCTACTTTAGGCTTAGGTTTGGTTACGATGGGATTACAGGTGGAGAACAGCTCCTGAGGAAGAACAACCAGTTCATTACAGAGTTGTATTAAACCATGCTGAACAGCACAAACTTCAACTGCATGAAACGGACAGTTGAACTAAAAAACTTTGAACATGAAAGTGCTCCACGCTAAGAGATGATTGTTGGAGATGGTGTTATTTCTACTCGTTTATTTATTTAACAACATGTCGGTGGCCATTTTATCGACACACACAAGATTATATCGAGACATAATGTTACTTTGAAGCTAGTCAAATACATACACTCAGATCAGTCCAGTTTATTGTAATCAATTAACCCAATTAATGCCTTTGGATTGTGGGAGGAAAGTGGAATTCCTTCTCTCTGTGAGGCGACAGTGTTACTTACGGAGTCAGCTTCCACTTTAAAAGCACAAGACTTTTTGGAAGACCTGGCGATCATTTCTAAATAACTTAAAAGCGCCACAGATTTGAGGCCATTCCCTTTCGGGTAGCACGTTTGTCTGGTCTGTTAAGACTCTCATTTCTTTGTCAGATAGCCTTGGTCTTCTTTTTATTTGATTGACTTATTTATTTTTTTAATGTTGAAATATTTATATAAAGTATTGAAATAAATAAATAAATAAATAATAATTTAGGGTTTGCTTATTCTCTGATGGAAATACGTCGTTTCTGTCTAATTTTAAAATAGAGGCATACGACTAATATTTTATGTACTTGATAATGTTATATCGTTTATGTTATCCTGGTTGTTGTTATTCTGGGTTATTGTAATTTTTTGCACATATGTCTCTGTCTAAATAAAGAATTATAATGACAAAAAAAAAAAATAATAATAATAATTATTCAGTCTATGAGTATACATACACTGAAGAGTCAGATAATAAAAACCTTTGATTTTACATGCATCGGGCAGCAAATGGATTTCTACTTTGCAACAAGCCAATAATATCATAGCAGGTGTGACATAAATGTCAAACTCGAATAATTATATAACGAGCATATACAGAGTTTCAGAGTTTTCCCAAGAGCGTTTGGTAGTTGTTTTACAGTTTACATATTTAATTCCAGGGTTGCCAGATCCCACTGCAGAATTAAGCCACCAGGTCTAAAGGAACAAACCCAAAAGACATGACGTGTCTTAGAATAAGACGACCTGTTAACTGTGTTTGTTTCTGTAGTCACTACCATGCCAGCTGTGTGCATGTGCAGACTGAGAAAATCAATTGAAATCAAAGCATAAAAGTATAACCTCTATTGGTTTTCGTAATCTTATTTCCAGAGAAGTGTATGCCATTTACATGGCAACTTGAGTAATCGAATAACTGAAGTAATCTGATTATGATTGGATTATTAAGTGCATATAAAAACTCACCGTTTCAAATTACACATCATCCAAAAAACGAATAAAAAGCAAAAAGGCATCACCAATTCAAATGATGCAAGATTATGCAGTAGAGGCTATCTTTGTTTTGTAAATGATGTATAAACTCACCCTTGTTTTTGCTGTAATCTCTGCAGCTTTCACCACTGGATCCACTGTCAGACACTGCTTGCTCTGCTGATTCATTTTGCTGTTCATCCAGATCATGACTTCACTCACCATCTTATCAACTTTCTGAACCTCAGCCTCATCCAAATGCTCATATGGTTCATCCTTTCATTTAAAGGTTAGAAAAATGTTAGCACTGTGAACAAAAATACCTTCACAACACTGAGCAACAATTTAATACCTTCATTTTGAAAGCCTCTATAATCTTCATGTACTGCTGTAGCTGTTTTCCCAACTCCTCTAATGCTTTTGGCCGTTCCTCAGACTCAGTGTAACGAACTTGAATGGGTTGGCCCATTTTCTACAAAACAAGCAAAAAAAATAAAAAGAACATCCAATACAGCCCTTTACACATAACACTGTACTTTAGCACAAGCTCACTAAGGTGGTTGTACCTTTAATTCTTCAAGCTTGTCGATGTATACTTGTTTAGATTGGTCCTCTCCGTCTTCATACAGCCAGTTTTCTGTGTCCTCCAGTTTTAACGAGAGCGCATCCCTGTCCTATACCAGATGAAAGACATCTAATTGGTTACAGAGCGGAACTTACACTAGTTATCATGAAGAACATTGGATTGAACAGTTAAAGGGAACAGCAGTGGATTTAAAGCTTACTGTTAATAAATAAGGCTTAAAAAAAAAAATCACGCTCTTTATCGTTTCCTTCAAAATACATGCAAGCAAACATGATGACAGGCAGGTGAGCTTATGTTTGTAACTACATTATTTTATCACACATCTCTTTGCTTTTATTTGACCCTAAAATAATAAGATTTATACATGTAGCACTTTTTTAAACAACCTTTGAAAAGTACGAAACCGATACAGAACTGGGTTGAGGTACCAAGTGTTAAGGACACTCATTTCAGACATAACACACTAAGGCGTGATTAATCTACGTCTGACTTCCAGAACAGCTTGATCTTGACATTACAAGTTCTGGATCTTCTTTATGGCCATGGCAAGTTGGGCAGTCAAATTCACTAAAGTACTCACACTTTCACTGACAAACTTCTCAAACATCCCATGCAGTTTGTCCCTCATGTCGTACACATACTCCTCCAAGTTGTTCTTGGCATCGTTCCGTTCTTTCTCAAGCTTGTCCTGCATAATCATCTTACCCTATAAGAGGAAAGGCATCGCCTGATAAGTCACCCTTTAAAGTGGGAAAAAAATCTACAACCATCCAAAAGTTGCTTCCGTGATGCTCTACCTCATTCTCCACGAACAGATTGAGCATGTCGTTGGCCAGCTGCCACTGAGGATTATTTTCAATGGGAAGCTCCAGGACTTTTGCTTTCACTTTAGGCTTTTTAGGTTGTGGAGGCTGATCAGTTTTCTTTTCTTGTTTGCCTTCTTCTGCTGACGCCTAAACAAAGGGCAAATCACAAAGACAGCAAGTCTCAACATGACGGCACACCTAGCTGGCTCTTTTTCCATTGAAAGACATTTTGTATTCCATTTTGAAATACACCAGAATTTTTGTAAGCAGTGTCTATGCATTACCTCCATCTCCTCGGTTTCGGACTTTTTCTCATCATTTTCTTTCTCAGCATCATCCTCACCCTTCTGTAGATCTTCATCCACCTGCATTTTGATCTGTAGGGTTAAAAAGTGTGAGACTAGGTAAAGACCTCATTTGATAAATACCATAATGGTTTTGAAAAGACATGACAATCACAGTAACTAATTAACTGATGAGGATTTCACAGTAAAGAAAGTATCCACTTGGTAGTTTGGTAAGGCAATATTATGTAGTGCGGCATGAAGTGGCCGAGAGTTGGCAGAAGCTTTGTCTTTTGCAGTGACAATATCTGAGGGGGAAAAAAGCAATGTCCCTTATCTCTGTCAGAGAAATTCATTGCAGGATTAAGGTTGAAGATTTTTTAAGCTGTGTCAAAAACTGCTCCCTTTTCACTGTATACTATGTACAGTGTTATTATTATTATTAGAGTGTCTGAATTATGAGAGGGGTTAACAAGACCAAGAAGAACAAACCTCCGTGGGCAGGCTCGAACTTACATGCAACTAAATCACCTAAATAACAAATTTACAGTAATCGTTAGGAGTTTTTTTGCAGCAGCATTGTGTGAGAATTTCATCTTGTGATTTGGACGACCAAAGGAGCACTTAATTGGGAGTCTGGTGTAAAAGTATGGTTGTACAGAAACCATATGAATTATCTTGTATGTATTTATTAATATGTAATGAATGTTAGCATATTCATGACACAAACTGGATTACAACTGCATCAATAAAACATACTAGTACTGGGTGGTATAAGGGTTCAAACGGTACACCGGTGTTAATTTCCTATACGTACTCCATAGCAGAAGCTCTAATGCTTCAAAATAGGCAGCAAATATACTATAATATATTTTGCTGCTTCAACATCGGCAAACAGTATGCTGGGAAAGCTCTCTAGCCATGTGGTATAACATGTACCATAGCCTAGAAGTCAATCAGATAAAAGAATAGAACACAGAAATTGATTAGAGACTCAGAGATTGAGAGAAATGCATAACCCACTGAATTTAGGGAATGTCTTACTGGAACACATTTCAGCCACTTGCAGCTGTTTTTTTAAAGGTCTATACATTGCAGATTGCATAACAAAAAACTGTTTATATTTGGCAACTGTTGCATCATGCATTCTGATGTCATTTGTTGGGGCGAAGTTGATTCTGAACCAAACATGAACAGCACAGTAATGAAAACAAACTGTGCAACACGAGTTGCTGTCTCTGACTGTACATCTACAAGGTGGAGTAATAAGGTGAGTGTCTGTATTAAAGTGAGGAGTAAGTAAAGAGTGTATTAAAATTCCAGAATCACTGCTATGTTGGATCCAATCCTACCAGCTTACCACCTTAATATCACTGCAGTGCTGAGAATGATCCACCATCTAAACACACTGCCCACAAAAATTAGGGGATATTTTAAAATGACATAGCCCAAAATTGAACATCCCCTAATTTTTGAGAGCAGTGTAGTACCTGATCTTTGCTGGGCCTGACCAGAGTAAAGGGGACTTACTAACCATAAAGAGAAACAGATGGACAACAATCTGTAATTGTAGAACTACAAAGTGAACTCTAAAACATAGAGTAATCAGAATATAAACTGAAAATACTTATGCACAGTACTGTATATGTATAAATATATCAAATACCTCATCCTCCTTCTCTGCGCTCTGTGCTTGAGCCTGTTCTGTGTCCATGGGCTCCTCTGACTCCTCACTCTTCAGAACCTCCACTAATGAAGCAATGGACACGCTGAAGATTCCATGGATGTTCATACGCACTTTAACTTTTACCTTTGAGCTCTCACCCGTGGCTTGCGGCACAACATTTTGGATCATGTACTGTCCTAGTAAAATTAAAGGAAAATACAATCTGTTAAAGAACAGTCAGACTAATCATTGTTAACATCATTCTAAAAAATGTGAGTGTTGTGAGCAATACCTATTGTAGGATCTGGGTATGGTAATTCCTTGGGATTGTTGTAGTAAGCTTCCAAAGAGAAAGGTTCTTTCCGGTAGAAGGTCAACACTTTGGAGAATGGAGCAGCATGGTTCATTGGGAAAACCTCACAGTCACTGAAAGTAAGAAATATGACATTAAAAGAGACAAAACAAAAGGATCTAATTTTGATGATAGGCCACATAGATTGCAGTTCGTACCTTATGCCGTCCTCTGCTGCAGTATTCCATTTCAGAGAGATCGGGTAAGGAACGACATCTGTTATTGAAAACTCACGAACTTTGAAGGCAGGAGACAAGATTGCACACTGTCGAAACATAGTGCGAGAACATTACTAAAGATCTTCCAGGCAACAGTCTACCACTGTACACATATGTACAGAGAGATAAACTGATGAGTTTCATATAAAATATTCTGTGCCAGTCACATTTAGCTTACACTTGTGCACTCGTGACACCAGCACAAACACACACAAACAGCACAGTGCTTTGACTAAAAAAAGGCTAATTTTCACCAAAGTTTTAACCCCCTAAAGCTTTAACCCATCCGCAGTTCTGAGCTCATTAAAACCATTACTTGAAAATACATAGGTTTGGTTGCCCAGTAAATAACAGTCTGGAACCAGTACCATAACAACGGAGATAACAGTATGTAATTATGTGACTGCTTTTAGTGAAACAGTATCTCAGATCCATCAGACAAACAAACTGAAGGTTATTAAGAATAGAGGTGAACTCTAGGCCGTATGAAACCAGTGGTAGGTGATCTTTATGGCTACTTTAGACAGTTAGGTAGACAAATAAATTATTGATCACCAGTGAACATTTTGGGGAATTTAAGGGAAATTTTAGTACAAAACAAGGCCAGACTTTAATTGCTTGTTTCTCAGATGTCCCTACTTAAAAATCTACTAAGGAGGGAGGAAAAAAAAATATTTATTTTTCATCACTTTTCAATTTCTCGAGGACTATGTGGAATCAATACAAGGAAGGAGGAAGAAATAAAAATATTTTTTTATTTAAAAATAAAATTTATTTAACCCACAATTAAATTAAAGTGAATCTGGAAAAAAAAATAAATGAACAGACGAAAACGCGGAAAAACCTCTGAGAAATACCAAAAAAAATATTTTTTTTTGTATTCTTCAAATATGATCGTCGGCGGATCCGCGAAACAAGCAATAAAAAAAGTCTGGCCTTAGTAGGTGTAAAATTCGGGGCACCAACCGCGCTGGTGATGCTATGGGCTTATTTGCTATTCTATAAAGCCTATATCGCACACTCTTACAACAATATTTGTCTACAGTGCTCCTGAAAATCTTGTGCAGTTCATAACAGTTATGACACACCAGACTAATTCATGATGCTCTTAATAAATAGTTTCAGTAGAAAAGCAATAAAGAAATACGAACACGAATAGAAATAGGGGATGTTAGGTAAGGCATGTAACAATAAACTCTGCTCATGATTTAACTCGATCTTCTCACGGTTTTCAATTTTAAATCCGATATCACACATTCCATTCTTATGGTGTAAACAATGCAAAACAATCTTTAGTCCCTGCAATGAAAAAAGAATCAATTTTGCTCAGATCGAGACGTGCACCTGTAAGCATGACATATGACAGCGCCCTCTGGTGTTTAAAATGCAACTGCATTAAGCAGCGTAACAAACATGAACGTAATCCCAATCAACCATGTACATCCCCCCTTTTTTGCATTCTTACACCCTTACAATACAGTGTTTTAATTTATAACCACAAAGACTTCTGTTCTTTCTCACCAGGTATTGAGTATCTCAGCTGCTCCCAGTCACTACGTACATCTCCTGTCCAGTGACCTGAAAAGCGTCCCAGTCCAGGGAAAGAGGAACGGGACAACACGAATGGTCGAGAGCCTCTCACTTCTAGCAATGCACTGAAATGTTAATGAACAGGACACATAGCAAATATGGAAAAAACAAGACATTTTCACTACACGTATCATAGCAACAGTATAATAAACACATTCAGAAATTAACCAGAGATCAACCAGTATTATCATACCGTTATACAGAGGAAGTGCTTTCTATGGTTGCTTTTGGTCTGCTTTTCTGGTATGACTGGGCCAGACACAGCAGTGCTGCTGGAGTTCTCAATACTTCAATACTGTATTCACTCACTATGCTCTCTACTAGACACATCTATCGCAATCGCTTTACCTTGTTGTAGCTCCTGTTTTGTTGAACAGTTTCTGATAGTCATCCTTTGGATTTTCTGGTTTTGAACTTTGTATAGTTCTTTATTTAGGGTCTAATCTTGTTTAGCTCTCTGTATTGCACTGTATTAGCTTTGTGCTTAATCCTGTGGCTCTGTCTTAGCCTGTCTCCCTCTCTCGTACAGTGATCTGTTCTTAGGCACACAGCAAAAAACTAAAATCCATCAGCATTCAAATCCTGTCAGGCTCCTTCTTTCCTAATAAGCATAACAACAATATACACCCCTATACCATATACACCCTACCAAAAAAAGATTGTTCTTCAATTTTAAAAAGGTTCAAGACATGACAGCTCCTTTCGTACTCCAAATCTGCATAATTTCTCTTGAGCTTTACCAGCTTTGTATCACTTATCATGTGTGGAGTGAACACAGTAATGAAACACTTCATTCTTAATCACTTTGCTGCTATTCTGGTCGTTTGTGCTGTTTTTTCTCCTTTTACTTATCATTACTCTGTATATAAGGCCATAGGAAGTCATTAGTGACCATGAGATATACGGTACTGGGTCATACCTGTAGGTGGCGATGGCCTCAGTCAGTCCATAGAGGTTGTGCAGATTGTAATGGGAAGACAGTGTTTGCTGGCCGGTCATACACAGGGTGCCTGAGTTTAACTGACCTCCTATGATATCTGTAAAAGCAAGACAGTATCTCCTACCTGAAGCAAGACACAGAGTCTGAACAGAATCCTGGTCGAATTACAGTCAGTGGAGATAGCAGTTTTAAATTATATTAAATACAAAGTCACCTGCAAACATGGGTAGTTATGGGTTGCAGGTTTCTGGGGTTAATATTATTTTGAAATACAGACAGATAGATAGATAGATACTTTATTGATCCCGAAGGAAATTAAAAATTATTTTTTTACAATCTTTTTTACATAGATAGATACTTTATTGATCCTGAAGGAAATTTACAACAGTAAAACAGTACAACAGTGTTCCCTCGCCACTTTGCGGTTCACCTTTTGCGGACTCGGTGCATCGCGGGTTTTTCAAAAATATTAATGGAAAAAATATATCGCGGATTTTCGCTCTTTCGCAGGTTTTTGCGGAACTCGATCTGCACATGCGTAGTACGTGTGGTATAGTTAACGTATACATATACATGTATTTGATGAACTTTTACATT